>VZRN01003962.1:799657-866055 GCA_013397935.1 Dasyornis broadbenti
AAAAAAAAAAAAAACCAACTATTTAGTCCTTCAAAGATCTTTAGAGGAAATGCATCAGAATAAAAAGCTAACAATTTTATTTGGCTGTGTAAGTTTACATGCTTGCTATTTCACTGATAATAGAAAATACCATTAAAAACAAAACTTGACAATTTTAGTATTAAGTTGAGCAAGCAAAGGCATGGAAACAGAATTAAAATAAGCCGCCTACTTTATGCAATAAGGACAAGCTTGCATTGTTTGGTGGCCTGTTTTCAGGTAGGTGAGACCTGAGCTGTGAAACTTCTGCTCAGCATTCTGGGAGTCTGGGGTATTCTCATTATAATAGTGGCATGTAATAGCTGTGGGTTTTGATTGCTGATTAATTATTGAAATTCTTGACACTGCTCTTCAGAGGAGTTTTTCAGCTGGCCTTGCTGCTGTTTGCAAGGGAGCAATTCTTGACTTGTTTGTCACTTCTGATCTTAATAGTATCTTTCACTTGCATATATACAAATACAACTATCCAAGACAATGTGCTGAAATGTAATCGAAACAAAGTGGTGTTGTGAATACTCCAACAGCTCAAGCATCTAGTCTCATTTAGAAGGTGATTTTGAAAATCCATGTACTGTAATGGGAACAGGACAAAAGCAGAGGTTAGACAAATTGACACAGGGATGGATGTCTTCACCCAAAGGCACAGGGTGAAACAGTAACTCAAAGGGGCCTGTGAAAGTTTACGGACAGATCTGAATCAACTCAGAGGCTGGTTTCACCCAGCTTTCCAGTTTTGTCTGCTGCGACCTGGGCCCAGTCCCCTATTTACATGTTACATTTACACTCTAGACTGACTTTCACTTGTTGCATATTTGGGTTCAGTTTGAATCTGGTGGAACAGGATCAGATCTTAAGCCCTGCAAAGGTTTTCTGATTGTCTAGGGCCTGATTGCAGGCTTTTATAGAGGCACCAGGAGACAAACTTTACAAGATACCTTCAGGTGTCTGATAAAAAAATAAACTCAAATTTTCCTTTCTTCCAGGGAAATCCTGTTGCTTAGAAATACTTGCTTAGAGTTTGAATACACATGTGATTGGGGATGTTTGCGTAGAACATTATAGATAGAGTTGTTTATAGAGGCTATATCCATTTGTAAAATCTGCTGGTTAGTACAAGCAGGGACTGGATTTTTTGTGAATCATATTATATTAGGAATAAAAATGGAAATTAATAATAAAGGCCGAAACAATGACTTGTGAGGCTTAACGGAGTATTCTTGTTTAATTTTGTTTCTATTAATTTTTTTCTCTCTCCAAGGCAGCATGACAGCACTAAGCCACTCAGATTATAGTTTCTTTTTTTTTCCCTCCCTCTCCTTTCTCTGTTTTTTCTCTCTTTTGTTTCTCCTCTGATCACGGCAGTCGGCTCTGGGGTTGGAGTGCAGATGGGCTGTCGAAGCACCCCCCTCCCCTTTCTCAGCCTAACTCCATCCCCACTGCTCCTTCCCACAAGACTTTCAGACGCTCTTACTCTCCCAGGTAACAAGCTACCTGTTAAACCAACTTGTCTGAGGTGTCACAGTATTATTTACCTTTCACACCATGGGATTTGTTCAAATGCGGGACTTGCAGAGACTTTGGTTGGAAGAGGAAAAGAGATGATGATAACTTTCAGAGAGCAGGGGTGAGAGGCAGCCACTTGCCCACTGCTTGGGGAAGAATGCAGCATGCAAGTGGGGGGGAAAAAAAGTGGATTTTTCCAGACTCTTGCACCCATTCAAGAACGTGGCAGGGAAGATGCTTCACAGTTGCTTTCCAATGCAGAACACAGTTCCTGAGCACTTTTGGCAGGCACTGGTTGTGATATGATACCGGGGCAGGATCTTTCATTTTGGCTGTGCTGTGCATGTGGCACTGGAGCACCTCCAGATGGACACACATAGCTCAGGAGTGACTTCACATAGAACTTTGCTTGCATAATGTGATTGTGGAACATCTTGGAAATTTGTAGTATGGAAATTAACATTGTCCTTACCACAAGATTTTGAGTTTATCAATTGCAATTTCGACATCTGTTCCTTCTCCTGTGCCCTCACAATTTGTTCCAGTCTGCATACATATCTTGGATCAATACACTGGACTAAAGGTGTATGCTGGTTTTAATAAAAAAACCCAACCTGAATACAAATTTAATTTGTCAGATCACTGTTAAATTCCTTAGATTTTTTTACATTTAAATCCTGACAACAGACTATCTGTAAATGTAGTTTCTCCTGACTTAGATATGCCTTTTACCTGCAGAAGGAGTATATATAGTCTTTCCTTAAAGCAAAAAATTCCTAATGAAAAACTATTGAAAG
Source organism: Dasyornis broadbenti (assembly GCA_013397935.1). Taxonomy (NCBI): domain Eukaryota; kingdom Metazoa; phylum Chordata; class Aves; order Passeriformes; family Dasyornithidae; genus Dasyornis; species Dasyornis broadbenti. The sequence goes on from VZRN01003962.1 coordinate 801,997, forward strand.
AAAAGCAAAGAAATTTTTCTTTGAGGGCTCAAAATTTGAGAACCTGTGACATCTGAGAGAGAAAATAGAATACAATAGTAGGTATCTCTGTGAATACCTGCAGAATTAAAAGCTTTAAATTAATGTTCTGACTCTGCTAGGACACTAAGATATCTGTGGAGGAGATGCATGTTGATTTGCAGAATAAAACTAGTTGAGAGTGTTTTTTCTGTCTTTTTTTTTAATCTGACACCAGATAATAAGGTTTGGAATGTAACGTATATTCCAGCCCAGAGCCTGAAAGTGCAAGGACATGAATTACTGTGTACTGCATGAAAACATTAAACTGTGGATTACTTACACATAGTTTGGATTGAAAACTGAATAACAATTTATGGAAGTAAAATGTATGTCATGCCAGACTGGAAAACAGCCAAATTGTATCTTGATAAACTTATAGACAGCTGCATTGGTTTTGTGCAGCAGATGGAAAATAATGTTGTGACATCCCTAAGCACTGCTCATCTCTACTCACTTCTTATTCATCCTGTGCCTTTCCTCTAGTTTTCTGCATGGCTCATATTTTTTTTCCCTTTTGCGCCTTTTATTTCCTTTTTTCCTGAAAGGTGAGTGTAGTTCCATTTTACTTTTATTCCCCCCATTGTGTTGTCTGTGAAGTATTCCAGTGCACATACTGTCAGTAGAGATGTGTGTTCACATTGTAGAATTTTCATTAATGTAGAGCACAGCCATAAATGTGACCTGGTACACAGGCTTACTCCTGACATATGAAATCACTGGATTCTTTAGATTTTGTTAAAATGTGGGTTTGTGCTTTGACAGATGGTACGAGATTGGTGGCTCTGAGAAATTGTCTTAGTCCTTTAGCACTGAAGAATTTCTGCTTTGATTGTTCTTTGGTAACAGTGTAGGGCAAAATTTATTCCTGAGGAAAGAAGTGATTATTTCAACAGATTTATTATCAGTATTATATTTGTGATTGTTTCTTGGTTTTTTTGCCATGGATTTAATTGTGTGATCTTTGGTAAGTCATGTCATGTCTTGGTGTGAGTACACAGGTACAGTCACATGTATACCTTTTCAAATGGTGGTTTCATTGCTCACTTCAATGTTGTATGAAAAACCCTTTAAGATCTATGAATTAAACATGCTTGAGGTCAAAACATGTATTTTTGAGATCATATGAAACAAAGATTTTCCTATTCCTGATTGATACTTTTAAAGAACCTCCCTTCCCTTCTTTCTGGAAAGCCATCAAAGTGCATTAGTGTTGTTCAGCTGTATGAAAAGCCCTAAATACTTTGTCTTCTGTAGCTTTATGAACAGCTTTTGTTTCCTGATCTTGGTCTGTTCTTTAAGTGGTTTCTCATTCTCCCTGACTTGCCAGACACTGTTTGGGGAGTTGTTCTTTGGTTTCTTTGCCAAAACACATGGTGCTGATGCTTGTGTGAGTGTAGAGGGAGCGCGTTGCTTGGGAGTCAGGAATTATGGCTATTTTCAGTGTGTTAATCCCAAAGGAATTGGGCACTGCCAGTCTTATCCTGTGAACTTCCCAAGTGTCTTCCAGGAAAAAAGCCATGGTTCTAGATGTTTAATAGATATTTAATATCCTACGTTTAGTTCCAGAAGGGATTTTCTTGTTTGTTTTTTTGGGTTTTTTCCCCACCTACCTCATAGGGGAATCTTTCTTTTGTGCAAGAGAAACACAACTCTGTTCAGATATCTGCCTCCAAGCCCATCCTGTCATCCTTCCCAAACTGTTGTGAAATAGTAATTCACCACTGTAGGGAGCCACTTCTTGCCATTTATTGACAAACAACTTGATGTGAATGTCTGATTCAGTCTATTTGCTTCTGGCTCTACTGAGATCTGAGACTCCGCCAGAAATTGTTTTCTGTTACTGGATCTGTTAATTCAGTGATTGTCATGCAAACTCAACTTCTCCTAGATAGAGCAAAGCCCTGCCAATAATGCCTTTTTTATTTTCTCCAAGCTTGTGGGAACTTCTCTTTAGCCAGATCTTTTAATATCATCTGCCCTTGCATGCAAGGCATTTTATCGTGAGACTTAATTTTGGAGAACTCCTCAAGGAATCCCAAAACTTCTGAGAATTTATGTTGCTAAGAAATTTCTAAGGAACAGATAGACTGCAGAAAGTGTCAGAATAGAATGAGAGAATTCCCAAACTTAGACTCCATACTGAGATGCTTCATTTCTCAAGGCACTGTGCAGGTGGTTTTGGTTTTACTACTTTATAAATTAAAGTGGGCCATGTTAGACTGAGGTTTATATAGTTACATTTTCCTTTCCATTTAAATCTCACGGTTTCATATATTATTAAACTTAAATTTCACTGATTTCAATTCCACCAGCTGTCATAACCCTTTGAGTTCTCATAGAGATTGATATTATTTTCCTTTTTAAATTATACCACTGCCATACTGGGGATAGGGTTTTTTGGTTTACAGAAGGTAGCACACTTACTGAATGTAAGAAACAGTGGACCTGTTTTCCCTTCACTTACAGCATTGTAACACCACTGATTTCAGTGGAGCTTCTCTTTGTTTTAGCCCCGTTTGAGGGGAAACTCAGACCTGAACTCTGCTTTGATTCCATCCATGTTGTGTTACAAGTCACTGCTAGAAAGGGTACTCCAAACCATCTGTCTCCAGCTTGTTTTTGTTAACAGTCAGAAGTGGATTCCAATTTCATTTGTAACATTTCATATACGTTTGGTCTTTAGTATGCTGGATTATGACACGGAGAACCTAAACTCTGATGAAATCTACAGCTCTCTTCGTGGAGTCACAGAAGCAATTGAGAAATTTAGTTTCCGTAGTCAAGAGGACCTGAATGAACCAATCAAACGTGATGGAAAGAAAGACTGTGACATTGTAAGTATTCCATTGATTAATGTCCCCAGGTAAATTAAATTTTAAAACATTGTGATGAAACCTGTCCGGGGATTGTTAGCGTACAAAATCCAGTTATTCCTGCTATATTCTTACAAGTGTCTTCTGCTTATTGGTTGTTAACTTGCTGTATCTTAATTATGGAGTTTCACTGATGTAGTCCCTTGTCTCCCTTTGAACTCTCGCCTTCTGTGGAATGTGCTCACTGGGCTTCTGTGGGAGTCCTACATAGGATGGAAACAGTACTAGTGTTCCTCAGGCTTCAGCATGGCTCAGTGATGGCTTTTGCATGGAGTGGGTGTAGTCAGGTCCGTAATGGGAAATGTTAGTTCTTAAAATGCATGGATGGTTTCCCTCGCAGGCTTAGGACCTGTGATCACTCCAACTGCACAGTGCATATGGTATCTTATGCTGCGTGAGTGGTTACAGAAACTGTGACCATGAGATATTTTTGAGCAGGTGGTGTTGTGTGAATCAAAGTTTTACTTAAGTATTACGTAGAAATTATGTGTAAATGATTCTATGCCTCTTTCTGTTTATGGGTAAGCTCCAAAAATGCTACAATTTCCATAGAATTTTGAACATACCTTTTTTTCTCTGTTTGATCTCCCAGGTGTCTCGAGATGGTGGCCTTGCTCTCCCCACTGGCGATGTCCGTGGAAGCAGTGACATTGTGGAAGGTGGAAGGATGGCTCTGGATAACAAAACCTCCCTCCTGAACACCCAGCCTCCCCGCACCTTTTCAGGGCCCCGTGCTCGGGAATACAACCCCTATCCTTACGCTGACACAATTAACACTTATGACAAGACTGCCCTGAAGGAAGCAGTGTTTGATGATGATATGGATCAGCTTCGGGATGGTTTGTATCAGCTCACCTCACAGCACTGCAGGCAGCTTGCTGCCCTTCTGGTGTGTTTGTGTATGGGTAGTGCTCTCAGATACATGCCTGCTTGTGCATGTGTTATGTATTACTTTGCATCTGAGTCGAGGCTTGGTATGAAATACCCTTTGTTCTCATGTCCCAGCAGAACCTCATCTGTGGCTAATGCAAAAAAAATACTATACTGTGGTTTTGATTCTTGTTTGCGTGAGGTTTCCTGCAAACTAGTCCCTTAAGCATCCACATGCATCTGTAGGGATACTGCTTTGGGACCTTCCCCTCTTTATGGCTGAAACGCCTCATTCAACAGCTTGTTGTTATTGAGTTGACTTCATTTAAGTGCTGCTACACATCACCTTTATTCTTTTGCAGTACACAGATGAGTCACTGTACTTTAATCTAAAGGTCATACATGTGACCACTGGTTTTGGGTGTGTGTGTCTGGGAAAAACCACGGCAGTTCTCATCTTGTAGAAATAATTGTTGGAACTGGAAGAAATCCAGTTGTCATCTCTTCCTGGTTCATTAGAAGCCGTGTGCAGATGCATTAGCTGTGCTATGAACTCAGGTTAAATTATGGGATAGTCAGATTCTGTTGCCTGCTTGACTGAGGCCGCCTGGAATTTGATGCATTTTTTGCGGGCCCCTTGTTATGTGCACCTTGTTCTGTAGAGGGTTAGCAATCTCAGCACATTTGAGCTTTTCCCCGTTTCTCCAAATGATTTGCTACCATTTGTCCTAGAAGTACCCATTGACCATTCGGATTTGGTTGCTGATCTTCTGAAAGAGCTCTCCAACCACAATGAGCGGGTGGAGGAGCGGAAAGGAGCTCTCCTGGAATTGCTAAAGATCACAAGGGAAGATAATCTTGGAGTTTGGGAGGAGCATTTCAAAACCATTCTGCTCTTGCTACTGGAAACGCTTGGAGACAAAGATGTGAGATGTAGATTTTTGTCTTAACTTTCCTGTACATTGCTTCATCTTGTGTAATAGTTCCTACACACCAGTTTAAATGAAACCTGCCACTCATCAGTGATACTTCACTGCTCATTTTTTCTTTTGAAGGGTGACTACTCTAGTTTTCACTGTGTTCAGTGATGAGTTTTAAGTTACTCCAAAGTGTCCCAGTTTCTCCTCCTCCCTCCAGAGTGTTACTAATAAATAGCTAGGAAATTGAACTAGAATCAGAAAAGAAATTCTACTCTAGTAAAAAACCTATTAAGACTTCAGTAGTTGTTATTTTTTGAGTTAGGATGAAGTTACAAGCTCTTAGTTATGTTATTCCATTTCCCAAAAAGGAGAATAAAAGTATTCTAGAGTAAATTAATTTTTTTTTTCTCTGTGTGGTTTAAAGACCCAGGCTATTAGATCGCATGGGATGGATCTCTGTCTCTTGTAAAAATGTCATCAAGAACAAGCTGCTTTTATAGGGGATCTTGTTTTGAAATGTTAAAAAAAACCACTATGTTATTATCACAGCTTTATGTTTGGTAGTTGTTCAAAGTGGTAGTTTCCAGGCTAGGCTTTTTTCCTTTTGGGGATATTTGTTTAGCTTGCAGCACAGTGATATTTAGGAAGGGCTCAACACCTCACTGCACCTTCACATCAGAGCCATGCTCCGTCTGAACGTTACAATATTGAGGCTTCAAAGCACTCACAGTTCTTTTTTGTTATATCTGATTCAAAAATGTATTGTATTTCTTACACTCCTTTTAAAATACATGGCATGCTCTCAGATATGTTAGTTCTGAAGCAGGGCAGGTGACTGACATTTTCTCAGTCATTGTTCTTAGTTTAAGCATCAACTGCTCTAGTTCTACATGTTTAGTCATAGCACAATCACACAGGTATCAGAAGGTCTGGTGACTTTGTCTTAAGTACACATGAATTGTGCTACTGTATGAATTTTGTAGATGAATAGCAAAGTACATATTTTAAAGACAGAGTATGAAGTAAAGTAAGTATTCCTCTGCTGAAATGATGGAATCTATTTGGAGTGGCCACAGGTCAAAAACTTAATGTAAGTTATGAAATTAAAACAGGTGTTATAAATCCCTTCTTCTAATGATCTTTTGATACGAAGGATTAAGACATAGGTCAGTGTTGACTACAATAACTTTTCTTTAAGTCCTTGAAAGTAATTTCCATAGGAGTTACAGGAAGAGTCATTCTACTGCATTAGTACATGAGAAACAGCTTTTTGGCATGGATGGAGCCTGGTTTGATAACTGCAAAGCTGAGCAAAAGAGGAAGGACAAAACATGTATGATCTGACTTTCCTTGTAGATACATGTAATGCAGATGTGCAGTTGTGGGTACAGTTTTGTACTTCATTGTCAAAAATGTGGAATTTAACAAAGCAGTCATTCTGATTCTTGTATATATGAAAACAGTCATTTTATAGGGGTTTTTGTGCAAGAGGAAGGAACCCATTTCTGAATTTTGTTACATTGATTGCACTGCTCACTCCACTGGAGCTGGTGACGTAGGAAGTCATGAGAATTTCTGGTGAGCCATAAGAATTCACTTCAAACTATGATTTTGAGAAGTAATTTTTTGTAATGTCTATTTTTGTCGACACAGCATTCAATAAGAGCCCTGGCACTGCGAGTCCTGAGGGAGATCCTCCGGAACCAGCCGGCAAGGTTTAAGAACTATGCGGAGTTGACTATCATGAAAACACTGGAAGCACATAAGGATTCCCACAAGGAGGTGAGTGAGCCTTTCTGCGTTGCTTCTGGGAAAGCAATATGGACCTGCTGAAGAATGTAGAACCTGTGAGATGCAAGAGGCAGACATGCTGAGCCATCTTGACAGTAGAACAAATCAGTATTAAGTCTCCCAAGTATGAAGAGACAGGATTTTCACATGCTCAAACAGTGAGGAAAAAAGTTGAGACTGGCAGAGCTGTTTATGTGGCCTGGAAGCTGTCTGGATTTGCAGGCCACTGTTTATTTTTTAGAGCATACTGGGGGCACTGCTGCCTCTGTCTGTACAGGTAAGAATACAAAGTGTACTGGAGAGCACCAAGGTCGTGTTCAAGCAGAATTGTGTGAGAAAACTGAATGGTGAAATTGGGCCATGCTGGAGAACTGGGAACTGGTGAGTAACAGGAAGAAATGGACAAAGAGGCCATGCTGAAACAGCAGAGGAAGAAGCAAAGGGAAGGGTCACTTGCGTTTTCCTTTTGTGAAAGAACTCATCTGCAAAATTGAAAATATTTCGAAGTAAAGCAAGAATAAAGGAACATGATAACATTTTAAGTAGATGAATTCAAATTACATTTAAAGTTAGTTTTTGTAGATTGATTTCCAGGTTGGATCTTGTAATCTACCTTATGCATGTTGCAAGTTTGAACTAAACCTTCTGCAAAGTGCTACCAGAATTTCTCAATCAGTCTGTGATGGCTTCATTATCAAAGTTCTTGCACTGAAATCTAAGGCATTTATTCTTCTCTGCAACAGGATAGTTCTAAATCAAATCAAAATAAAATAAAAAAGCAGTTTTAGGCATCTCTGTCTGAAGAGATTTGGGCATGAAAAGATGATTGTAATAGACCAGACTGCTCCAGAGCACTGGGTGACTGATGCAAGGTTATTGTAACTGTGGGTAGCAGAAACTGTACTGTTTGAAAACCAAAACAGCAAAACAAAAAACATTCTCAGGGGAAAGAAACTAACAGTCTGTATTTCTTTAAAATGCAAAAAGTAGAAAATGTTTAATCCTTTAGTGAGTGAGGGCCGCCCTACTCTGCTTACCCTCCTCTTCTTGATTTAGAGCCTTTGCATCCCTGTCATTTTCAGTTCAGAGTAGAAAGAAGCAGTTGTAAATTGATTTTCTGATAAAGCAGTCAGACAAAACATTATGTTCTGAAGGAGTGCCTTTTATTGGCAAGTTTTCCTGCTTGCATACTTCTCAGCTCACCTTGACTCAGTGCCCTTTGTAATTTTTGTCTGAGAGTCCTCCAAAACTAACATTCCTAGCAGGACCTTTGCAGATTGTCCCTGGCACTGTTTTTAATGCCCCTCAGAATTCACTGTCCTTGTGGGTCTGGTGGGTTTTACAGAAATCAAGAACAATGTTGAAAACCCCATGCTTTATGCCTCTGTGTTCTTGTGGTGTGGAAAGGTTCTTCAAGATTTGCATGAGGTGCCTCCCAAGGAAAAGCAGAGAAATACAAACTCAAACCAGGAATGAAGAGGTGGGAGTTCTGGCACTTCTTTATTGAACAATTGCGCTGTATTGCTCTCAGCAAATAGCTGCTGTGCTGCACATAGCATAGCTTTGATTTGCCAAGGTTTTGCACAGCATCTTCATAATGAGACATCAGCTGCTGCAGTGAGACCTTTGGGTGACAGCTGTCACAGCAGGACACTGCAGGTATATTCTTATTTGCCATCTGTTGTGTGTGCACAGCTGTATTAAGTGGGGGGACAGGTTCTGGATTTTTCATTCTGTTTTTGAGTATTTTCTGGTCCCTGTGTAAATGAGGCTCTCAGAACCATGATGCAGCCCAGGAAAGGCATCATCTGTCTGTCAGTAGTTTGAGAATGTCAGTATTCCTGAAGTTAAGAAAGGTACCTGCACTTAAGTATTCACATGAGCTAGGTTAAACATATACCTGGGAATATGCTCTAAGTATTTTTACCTGTAGCTGGGACTTGCTGATTCAGTTAAGTCTGTGAAAAATTAACTGAGAGTTCATTTGGGCATGGCCCAGTTGGTCAAACTCATAGCCCAGAGCCAGAAGGTCACAAATTCCCTTCCTGTGGTGGCCCTCCAGTTTGCTCCCACTGCTGACTTTGCAGCACTGCTCTCTCCAGGAGGGGAGGAGGAGCTGCCGTTTGGCTGGATCCCACTGAGCAGGAGATTAAATGAGGATTCACCAGTTTGTGATTGAAGGGCACTTTCAAAGGATAGCAGAAGAGAGAAAGGAAGTTCTGAGCAGTCTGCTCTACAGTTTCTTTTTCACTCTATCAGAGCAGTATTAAAGGCAGTGTTGTACTGTCCTTAGACTACATAAAATCAAATCTTCCTCTTGACTGTTAGAACTATTTCAAGAAAAGCTGGAATTTAGTTGGGAAAGGGTTAATATTTGTGCTGGTGATGTCCTGATAAGATATCACTCCAGTTTGTTATGTTTCTGGACTGCTTCTGCCTTGCAGTAGAAGACAACAGTGATCCTTGTTTATGGTTTGAGATACTTTGGTGTCCAACAGGCTGCGTAAATTAGGAGAAAATGTCTCTTTTGAGCAAGCTGTATCTGTTTCAGTATTTCTTACCTGAGTTTCCCCTTCAGCACAGGGACTGCTAATTGCTCCAAGCTATTGCTCACATTTTCAGTTATATGTGACCCACAGAAACTCAATCTAAAGTGACCAAGCAAAGGGAATTGGAAGAAGAACACAGTGTAGAACTGTTAAGGTCAGTACTGTCTCCAGGAAGTCTTACTAAGAGGCAGTTCTTTGGAGATTAGGAAGGTTCATTTGTCTACCCAAATTCCAATATTGCTGTTGTTCAGCATGGCCAGGAGAGATCAAATGACAAAACGCACACATTCACTAATGAGCGAATATCACCCCCTTCCCCAACGGAGTGCTGGTATTTAGTTAAAGGGTTTTTTAACAAAAAAAAAGGCCATTTTTTAATTTCAAATTACATAGTTGGAAGTATCAAATCAGTGTTAGCATAGTTAGATATTTTAGTGATGCCTAGATAATTGGCTGTTTTTCCCCAAGTCCAGGCAGAAGTTTTTAGACAGTTGTATCTTTGCCATGGCTAGGAGTCTTCTGCCTTCTTTTGCTGAAGGCAAGGTCTGGGATCAGCAGAGCAGCACAACTGAGAGCACCATATTTTCCCCCAGGGACAAGGGAGAGCAAAAGTTGGTACATAGAGTTGGAGGCTGAGTCACACCTTGTTGTGAGTGCAAATGCAGGAGATTGGCAAAGCATAGACCTCAGTGGCAGATCGAAATTAATGTAACCCTAGGCTACAGACTGGATGACTCTGGGTTGGGATTCATGTTTAGTTTGCCTTTTTAAACTTCATCCTGTTTTTATACTGTTTGTAGTTCAATAGTCTGTTCAATGCTGTTGATTTAATGGGGTGATGTGAAGAGTCAAGCCTGCTTTAGTCATAACTGGAAACATTTAGGGGGGTTGACATGTAAATACCTTTTACTTACTTTTGGAGCATTAGAATGTAATTGAAGTTGTGGATGATATTAAATCTTGTTGATTTTTATCAGTCTTTGTTTAGAGTTATTTGGAAGAAAACCATCTTTCTGTTGCCAATTAGTTAATATTAACTCATTGTTCCAGTGTAGTTACTCGCCCATGACTAAGGAGGGATGCAGCTTGCTGACCCAATATCACTGATATGACATTGCTTCAGTTTCACGCCAGCAATATGAGGATAATTTCTTATTATTAAGTATTTTAAAACAGAAATAGTTTAATATCTTGGAAATCAGCTGCAGAGTGAAAAATCATAGGATAGCTAACTCCCTGCTTCTGTCTCTGGCACAAAGCGTATATTCTCAACTGATGTGTGTTTTCTGTATGTAAGGAAAGGATCCTGTGGCATATCTTAGATATCTAATTTCTGTATTTTATGACCTAGAAGGTCTATAAGCATAATTGGGATGCTTATTGTACATTATTTTATATTCTTTGTTGTAACCCTCTAAAGGAAGGAGAAGAAGAAATCAGTTATCCATTAGCTGTAGGTAATTGCTACTATCTTGCTGAGGTGTTTTTATATTGGCCTCTAACATTTATAAGATTTGTAACTGTCCTCTGATGATGGTGTGATCTGTGTAGGTTTCTGCAAAAAGAAAATCACTAAATGATCATGGTCTTGAAGATTAATTGTTACCTAGTCCATGCTGGAGGCTACCAAGTGCTGCAACTGGGCAGTCATTGATGTTTCATAATATATGCTCATTTGCTTTTTCTATTTCCCAGCACATTCCAAATATCTAGTGCCTGGGAGAAGCAGTCTAATCTACTTCATCTCTCAATCCCTTAAAAAATCACACTGCCTTTTCATCTGCTTAGCACTCCCCATTGCTGAGTCCACTTCCTACTTTGCAACCAAGTCCGTAATTGTTTGTTCCTGTCTGGATCAGGTTGTTAAAGCCTTCGGGGATGGGAGTTTGCCTGACTAGGTACTGGTTAACCTCCATCCTCTCCAGCTTAGATTATACAGGCTTTAAGTAACCACCTCTAGATTGCAAAAATTGGCTCAAAAAGACAGCCACGTGCCTCATAAGCCAGAAACCAAAACCTCATTCTTCTGCTTAATAAACTTCTCTGGTGCACTGCATGTTTCATGATGGTGTACAAAGCTTCTAAGCTTTCAGTGGGGTTTTGCCTGCTCTGCCTCATCCTCTACAACCTTCTGCAGAGACAGTGTAACTGGCAGGCATAGCAAAGTAGTCCAGCTTCAGCTCTTGTGGGAAGCTCTCATCCAGGTGTGCAGGTGCTTCTTTGCCAAGAGCTCTGCATGTTACACTGATGCCCTGTGTAGCCTGTAAACCTGGCATGTTCTGCCTTAGGTGAGTCAGGACATTTTTTCTTTCCTTACTTGCCAGTAGTTTGTCACTTTAAAGCAGAAATGAAACTATCAAAACCCTATAGAAGGTTTCTGCATATTGACCAAGAGCATATTGCCACAGACAAGGTGCTTGCTGCAGCAGCAAGCAACATCTTAATGCACTGAGAGTAATAGCTGAGCAGAAGAAATTGAGTGGAAGAGATGGAGTCTTTGTTCTGGCTATCTTAAGTGAACAGGATCCCATGGCTGCAGTGCTCTGTGAACCAGGTAAACCAGTAGGAATTGTCATCCAAAGTTTGTCCAGCAAATTTTGTAGAACTTTGATTCCAGTGTGCTTTTCAATTAAAAGAAAAGGATCTGTGACAGGTCAGTGTCTTGATCACGCTGTTCCTAGTACTGCATTATATGCATGTCAGCATATCCCCTCCCACTGAAATCGGGAAGCAATGCCATGCGTATTCCTGGGACCACCTAACCTGTTACTGTGAAGTTACTCCTTGGTAGCATTAAGGAAGATAGTGCAAGAGGTGAACAGCTCTCTGTGTGCTACACCTCGCAGACTTTGTGCATGTGAATATGGTTCCTTCCCTAAAGCAAACTGGGTGGAAGTATAAAAATTTCTCTTCTGTGAGGCTCACTAGAAAGGTCGTAATGCACCACAGATGTCTTTCAAGGAACCCACCAGAACACACAGCTTGTGTTATGCCAGCAGAAGTCAGGCTGAATCTAGTCTCCAATGTGTAGAGCATAAGCCTTTGGAAAGGAGAAAAACCTGCTGTTTTAAGGCCAAGAGCTATCTCTTAGATCAGCATTCCTGGGCTACCTGCCCTGTGTTGAATAATGTCAAGCTATACAGTTCAAGCCATGATTTGCTCTAAGATTTTACTGGGAGGTAAAATCATGTTTGTGACATACCTTACACACAGCTTAGTGTCTGTGCTTTTAAAGAACTGCAGGCTCTCTAAAGTCTTGCACATCTTGCTTCATACCCACCCTTTTGAACCTGGTGCTTCCAGCTGCCATCATCACTTGATGGCTTTTCTAGTTTTCTTTTGTGTTTCTGAGACTCATTATATATTAGGTCAGACAAAATTCTTGCTTCAGTTGATACCCTACCTGACTGACTAGCTAGAAGCAAATATACAATGGATATTCCCTGTGGATATTCTCCCTCCTTCCAGCTGTCTTAAAGCCTTTCTGAGTGAATGGTTCTGCCTACCTCCCTGCATGTGTTGGCTTTTTTTTTCTTTGGTTAACTTGTCTAACTTCTAATCCTCTTGTAACAGCAAGCTCCCCAGTCTAAGCACGTAGCAAACAGCACCCTTTCATTTTCTTGATCTTAAAGGATAGATTACATAGCCACTACTTATTGTGTGTCACGGCTGATACGAGCCATTCCCTTCACTTCCTGATGTGTATCTGTTAATCTTGCCTTCAGAGCTGGGAGGAAGACCTGTTGCTTGATCCTGTTTGTTCATTTCTCCCACTCCTTTAAAGATTCTTTCACTCTGCTGGTCAGGTTAAAGCCCTGATTTAAAAAGATACTTGATTTTTTTGATATTGTATGGTATGTATAATTTGCAAGGCACAGGCGTTGTGCCTTTTGGCAAAATGTCTTTGCTAAACTCTGTTACAATTGCATGTACTTGTTGCCAAATGACCTGGCAGTTTGTGTCTTTTGATAATGTGCTTCCCGCTGTTGGGCATGCTGCTGATTTCTCTGGCAGTGCCAGGTAAACGGGATTCTTGAGTGGATTGGGTAAATACTGAAAGCCACACTTCCCCTTATGGGGTGCAGAGTCTGTCTGGGTGGCTGAATGTTTTGCCAAAGCCAGGAGGAAAGACAGAGCTGGTACTTGCATTGCAGAATGGTGGCATTTGGCTTTCTGTGCCAGCAGAATGAGTTTGTCTCTTTGGCTCACTGTCAGCTGGTATTGCCCTACCCCTTCCTATGCCGTCACCTGCCAGTGCTTCCCCAAGGAGCCAGGAGCTGCTTACCTGCAGAGGCTCTCATCCAAGCAAGCATGTAAGCACATGCTGGAATCCTGTTGATGCCAGTGAGACTTGAGCATGTTGTTAAAGTCAATCACACACTCAGGGGGTTTGCTGAAGTGTGGCTGAGATGCAGGCATTGTTCACCAGATGTGCTTGTGGGAGGTTTGGAAGTCTCCCTGGTGTTGTCACATTTACAAGCTCCTGTCATGCTGGACATGTGTAATACATCCTTCTGTGTTTGGGGGAAGGCCCCGCAGAGAGAAGGGATGTGAAATACCCAACCACTGCCTATATGTAGCCACATCCATGTTAGAACTGGGCAGCAGTGCTGAAAGGAGGACTGTCAGGGGCATAAATAGTTCACGTACCTTCACAACTTTCCTTACTCCCCTTTTGATGTGGCAAATTATGTGTGACCTTTGTTGCTGACCCCTCGCTTATTTTGGGAAAAATTATCACTGTATTTTAATGCTCATTGTGCTTGGAATTGATTAATAGGCTTTAAAAAAAGATTTTGTCTCATGTACTTGCTTCATACCTTCAACTGTATATGCATAGTAAACTGTGTGCAAAACTGGTTATGGAGCTGAAACCGAGATCGAATATTAATTGATTTTACTTACTGCTTTTTTTTTTATATAGTAGAGTATTTGAGATCAGAGTCTAGGCATAAGTTTATGCTAAAATATTGTTGCTTTTTTATCAAGTAGGATACCAAGAGGATATAAGGTTTAATTTTTTTTTCTCTTAGTCTGTTGTGATATATGTGCAAGCTTTTCTTTCTGAGAGTGTCTGAAAACACTTCCCAACAGTGTTTGGCATTGCTGCAGAACAAAATCCCAAGTGGCCTGTGTCCAGATAGTAATATTAGGGAGTTTTTAGCTCATGGCTTGCAAGTGAATAGTTAAATTGATTGTAAAGTGTCAGGGCCCTCTGTAAGTTCATTCTTTCCATTGTTTATGGAAAGCAGACATCAGAAGCTGCAGTGCCAGAAAGTGGATTCCTTTAGAGACCTTGTGGGAGCCCCTGACTTAATCCACTGCAGTAATTCCACTCTGTGCTATCAAAGCCTGGCATTAGGTTTCCCATAAGTACTCAGGTATTTCTCTCCTTTCCCAACAAAATCACACAGTGTTGGCTCCTAAGGTAGTACTAACTTACGTGGAAAAATATTAACTTTCAAGCATCTCATATGTGAAATTGAAGAGAAATTAGTGAAGAAATAGCTGGAAGAGGGAAAACTTGCTTTAAGTGGGAAAGCAAGCATTCTGTTCTGCATGGCTACTTACTCACAAATCTTTTAGGGTGAATTTTTTTTTAATATTGACCACATTGTGGATTGCCATTCATTTTGGAATATGTTTTCATATTATAATTAAATGCTGAGAAAGACCTGAAGTAAATGGAGCCCTTGGACAGCTTTTCTTCTGTAAATGGGGCACTGGTACAGAGGCAGTCCAAGATCTCCGGTTGCTTCACCATCCTGCCCATATCTTGCCTGCATGCAATATTGTGCTGTGTGAAGTGCCTAAGATCACATTCACTGTTGGATCTGCTTTAGAGGATGCCAAAAGCCAAGTGGATGAGTTCTGCTGTTTCCTGGATATACAAGTGTCTTGTGCTATTCCTATTTCAGGGAAGTAGCTGTAAGCATGAGTGGAAGATTAATGTTAACAGCATGGCTGTGATGCTAAGATGGTGGGTTAAGCAGGCTTTGTAGGTGGAGATGATCCTTTCTAGTCACTATTAAATGCTGTTAGCTTAAAAGTCAATTAAACCTTGTATTTTGTAGTCCACAGACTAAAATAAGCTTCCAGCTACTCCTTGTTCATGCATTATCCACAGTAGTTGCCTAAAACTAATGAATGCTCACCTTCTTTTGAGGCTTTGATGGAGCTACATCTGTCCAGGGGTTGCCTTAGTCAAATAGAAATCTCTGAGTTTGGTGCCATCACAGTATGTGGAAGAGGAGACCAAGGTGAATTCAGCAGCCATGGCTTCAAGTCTAAGTGACAGGAGACCTGTGGTTTGATTTGTTTGCTGGGTTTTGCTGATTGCCTGGGACATATTTCCTAGTGCTGGTTTCAAAGTAATGACTTCAGACAACCCCAGGTAGTTCAGTTTAGGAGGAGGTAGAGAACTGGTGCTGAATCACCTGAGCATCCCACACAACCAGGAAAGAGGGGATGCATTAATGGTCCTGGGCTCAGGGACTGTCTGGGACTAGCTGGAAGATCCTAAACATGAGGATTTGTGAATGCTACTTTCTTGTTGAAGTTGAGGTGTTGGATTTAAGTCTGCCCACTGGGGCATCTCTGCTACTCAGAATTTACCCTCCCTTAAAAGTAAGCCTTGAGAAGAGGGGAGTGAGAGAAGATGGGGAAAAAGCATCCTCCATCCTCCATCTTTTACACTGTAGCAAGAACATCAGGAGCAAAGAGTGTTATTTGTGGCCCGGAAGAGTGCAGCCAAGAGGAAGCTTCATTTTGTTGCCTGGCAATTAGCACAGACACTTGAAAAAAGAAAACCTGCCTTCCCATCCTGTTCTTTTTTATCCAATTACTGCAGAATGTAAAATTAATAAATTCTCATGGGAGGAGAGACCAGATTTGGGTCTTTCTTCCTTGAAAACTAGCTGTCCTACCCACAACCTGCTGGGGAAGAGTGAAAGTTGTGAATCTGCCTTCTGTCAGGGTAAGAGTTGAATTTAGCATCTCTCTTGCTTTGTGTGACTGCTTTACAGTGTGGGCTTGTTGCAAACAGTGGGTGCTACTGCTGTTTCCACTTGTTCTTCCCCCATTTTGTATGGTGATCCCAGTGCTGCCTGGATGGACTAGATGTGCAGAGAGTACAGCTGCCTGATCAGGGACACCCTAAGGCCTATTTGTGTCTGTGACCTGGATTTGACTGCAGCATAGTTCAGCTGGGAAGGGGCAGGACACACCTGCCGTGGGTGTCTCAGTGTGGGCGCAGGGCTCTCAGCACTGAGGTGCACACTGAAAGCTGCAAAACGGCCATTCATGGTAGTAGTTAAGGAGATACATTTTGTTTAAGTCTAAGATGGTTGATTTGGGTTCTTTGACAGTGGCTGGAAAGATGTCATCCTCTTGCTCCTCCTGGGATTGGGAGTGCCTGTCTATCTCGGGTGACAGGTGATTTTTTCAAACTAAAATTAACTTTGACACAGTTACATTAGGAAGGATGGGCATCTTGCCACTGACTGTAATAAAGATGTCACTGGAGGCAGAGGATGTGAATTCTTGGAGTCAATTGCTTCTTGATAGAGCCTCCTGCAGATCTATTAATGAACATCCCCTAGCATTTCCTGGCAGTCATTCCTAGCGCACACCAGCGGTGTTGGCTGTCAAGTGTGACCTCATTAGCATAAGGGTTTGCTCTACTTTCATTTCAGGTCGTCAGAGCTGCTGAAGAAGCTGCTTCCACCCTGGCGAGTTCCATCCACCCTGAGCAGTGCATCAAGGTGCTTTGCCCCATCATTCAGACTGCAGATTATCCAATTAACTTAGCTGCCATCAAAATGCAAACAAAAGTCATCGAGAGGATTTCCAAGGAATCGTTGCATCAGCTCCTACCTGATATAATTCCTGGGTTGTTACAGGTACAGAATCCCGTGTCACTGCTTCTGAGCACAAGCCACCATAATTTGTGAGATCTGTGCCCTAAGGGAGAATGACAGATCCTCTAGGGCCAGATTTTGGTAAATTAACCTACTAAATCTTTGGTAAAAAAAAAATTTATTTATGAATTTTTGATCTGTTCAGTATTAAGGAAAGGAAAACTCAGGTTCTTATGTGTATGTTCCACAAGTGGATTTTTCTCACTCCTAAATAAGCCAGTAGCAGCCATGTAATAAATTTGCGAGCAGGAGTTTGCCACATTTTATACTGTCTCTATACATCTTGTAGTCCCCCTTAATTCCCCTTTAATTCTGCTGAGCTGTTCTGTGCTTTGATGATACTTTGCACTTGAATTTGAATCCCAGCAGGCAGGTTGCTCCTTTCCTCTTTTCTCTCTGAAATTAGGACCGAACTAGTTGCTGACTGCATTCTGCCTCTTTCATAACCCTCTTGGGCTGGGTGGGGAGCTGTGTTCTTGACAGTGCTAAGGCTTGGTTGTACACTGTGGATTTAGCTTTGAGCACTGGCTTTAGCTTTGACCACTGACTGTGGTACTGTTGTCTTTTGATCCCCTGCACAAGCAGCTGGCAGTGCTGGCATGGGGCTGCAAACAAGGAAATATGTGAAGTAGCAGTGAGGGAGGAGAGGGAATGTGTGTGTTTACTGGGAAGAGATTGTGACAGGAGCAGATCAGTCATTATGAAAGGGTGGGTAAGACTTCCATGGAGAGCTGGGATAAAGAGGCCTCCTCATTGTGAGCATAAAATTTTGGAAGGACAAGAAGTCAGAAATTCCCCTTATGCATCCTAACATTCATCCCAACTTTGTAGTGTCAGCTCTTGCAATTTTTAAATATCAGCTTCTGGGAATTGGACAATTCTGTATTGATCTAAACTTTTGTTGTAAAATGGTTTTAGCCATCATTGTTGGAGACAACAATCTGAACAGTGAAGCTTCGATGCACTGGAAAAGTCTGGGAACAGCATGCCTTTTAAAAGGCAGTTTTATTTGTCTTTAATTACTTCCATGTCTTTAAATAGTTCTTGTTTCAGAGCCTAGTTTGCCTGAGATATTTCCTTACCTTAGAAACTCAGTGATTGAAAGAATCTACTCCTTCTGTTTGGGAAGTATTTTGGGATCCTGGCTGAAGGACTGTGTGCAGAGAGAATCACTTTTGTGCTTGTTTCCCAAACTGAGGGTCCTGGTAGAGTGGTGAGGAGGCAAGGAGTGTCAGCAGCAGTGTAAGCACAAGTGTGCAGCTCAACAGCCTGGAACAGGCTCTGCATGAACAGATGGGGCTCTCCATGGAAGAACAGAGCCTGGCCAGGAGAGAGTTATGGTGCTTGTCCTGGTCTTGATGAGGAGGCTCAGCCTTTTGTTCACTATCAACAGCTTGGTGTTTCTCTGAGCTCACCGAAGTCTCCTGCTTTCCTAGCTCAGAGCTCTGTGGGATTGCAGACTGTCATTTTGGGCTATACTTTGGCCCTGCAGCTGGAACAGCCCCAGCTGTGCTGCATCCCTCCTCTGGCTTTCCCAGCAGAGGTCACCCTGCATTCAGAGGAGCCAGCATCCCACAGGAAGAAGTGATGTCTGGCTTTCTCATGGGATGGGATGGCTGCTGAGTGATGAATCTCTGCCTGAGTTTGGGACTGGTGTCACCAGCTGCTGAGTGACCTGGTGGCTAGTTGGAGTTCTGCTCAAACTGCCAGAGATCAGCACAAATACAGGGGTCTTTCAGCATGGTCTTTCCTGTGGTATTTCCTACTTGATAGGTAAGCTGCCCTCTAAGAAGTCCTGACCATTCAGGATAGTTCATGGTCATCTGAACTGGACACAGGAGTGTGTGTATCTGATAGAGTTCCAAGCTCATGTTAGGAAACTGTTGTAATTTAATGCTATAAATAACTAGATATTAATAACTTACAACATGGCAGTAATAATAACAGAAGGAACAGATAGGATGTACTGGGTGATTGTATTCTCTTGTTCTTTGAATATTCAGGTTGCAAACTGTTATGTTAAGCAGAGGTTTTTTTATTGATCTCTTAGGTCAGCCACATTTGCAAAATACATCAGCTCTGTAGAGTATTGCTCAGGAAGGGTGATAGGGAGTGCTGTTTTGTTTTCTGACCTTCTCCTCTCATTTCCAGGGTTATGATAACACGGAGAGCAGTGTCCGAAAAGCCAGTGTATTTTGCCTAGTGGCAATTTATTCAGTAATTGGAGAAGAACTGAAACCTCATCTCGCACAACTCACAGGAAGCAAGGTACAAGAGTAATGTGTCTCTGGTGTTTTGGAAGTGCAGGCTGTTCTGCTGGCTATCACTGACAGCAAGACCAGTGGCTTCACTATAGCTCTGGGTCAAGTTCCCTGAACTCTATTAAACCCTGTCTCACCCTGAAAAATGCCACTGGAGCAGCACAGCACTTGCTCAGCAGTGTGAGCATTTGAAATCCCACTAAGAATAGTTCGATGGTGTTTGGTTTTGTGATGCGTTTGGTCCTGTGTAACTGCAAGCTGCCTCTGAGCAGGTCCTTTCCACTCCAGCCATGTTTGCCTTGCTCCTTTGGCATTACATCCAGAGGTAATTGTGCAGTGAGTTGGCTCAGCTGGCTGCTCCAGCTGAAAACCAGATCTGCAATACAAATTAAATAGCTTTCAGTCTGTTCTGTGGCTGCACGGACATCCTCATGCAGAGAGTGATGGGAGTGCATGGGGATGGTGGGAGCGCAGGTCCTCTCAGCAGCAAGTTTTGATTAGGGCTGGTAGAGATGCAGGTAAAGCTTCACTCTTAATATCACAGTACGTGTCCCTTTCCTTCTGGGACAACAGCAAGCTCAAGGGATCCTTAAAGGCCTTTGTACCCTGGAGTCTGGCTAGCTGCAAAACTCAAATTCTGACTTGATGCAAGTGAAGTGAAACCAAGCCCTTCATTCAGCTCTGTCCTTCAGACTAGAATTTTGTATTGGTGTTTGATTGCTTTTCAGAGCTGCTCAATAAGCCACCACATTTTTTTCCTGCTGTTTTAAGCCTTCGTACTCAAGATTCCTATGCAATTTTAAGATGAATTCTGCCTTTTTTGTTTTTGAAACTGATCTGTGCACATGAGTAGCTACTTATTTCAGAGGGCTTCATTCTGTCATTTTGAAGCAATAATTTATTTCATGGGTAAGGAAGTGTGGCTTAGGCCAAAACAGCCTGAGACTGAAGACACTTGGATTTTATTTCTGTGTGTCTTGTCACTAAACAAATGACAATTGTGACCCCAAATTGCTCTGCAAAGAGGCAGCTGAGGTTTCCCTCTTTATATTTGGGAAGTTAGGAAATCCCCCTATTTTGCTGTAGAGGCTTTATTATCCTAGTGTCCTTGGTGCCACAAACTTGACCACATCACTAACTATAAACATGTAAGTAATTCTGGGTTTATGCAGACTGCCTGGATGTTTAAAGTTAAATGTAAGCATGAATCATTACAGGATCTGGAGTTGAGATGGCAAGGAGGAAAAAGAGAACAAACCCATGCAAGGGAAGCATATAGTCATAGCAACTGCAGTTGCACTAGATATACCAAGTTAGTGAAGATATAATGGCATTGGAAAAGAACATTTCATAAAGCAGGGAAGTTGAGGGTGTTTTCTAGGAGGGGGACCCATGGCTCTTGGATCACCAGTGTGCCTGGAGCCCTACTGATCTCTGTGGGAACCCTGCTTGACCTGATCCAGCTGCAGGATTGAGGTCTGTGAACTGATGGCCACTGAAGTGAAATGCAAGAGGCTTTTCTAAATCCTGTTAAATCTGATGTAACTTCAGTAGGACTGGGCATAGCCCCTTGTCTCTGTTCTGAAAGATGGTCAGTTTTGCTTTTTCTCCAGAATGCCCAATGTCTGCTCACCCCAAAATGAGCTCATCACAGAATGCGAGTTTTTACATTTGCAGTCAACTTTTCCCTCCCTGTTTTTTTCCTGGCATCTTCTCTTGACATTAGTTTCTTTCTTTCAGATGAAGCTACTAAACTTGTATATAAAGAGGGCCCAGACCACCAACAGCAACAGCAGCTCCTCTTCAGATGTTTCAACGCACAGTTAATGGAGATCTGTGGACACATGTGTAGACTTAGAAGCAATCAACGGTGCCTCTCAGAGACCTTTCTGCTACTCTTCACTGGCACGCTCCATCAGCTTAAGGAGGCCATGCAGATATTTATTGCAATCAGTATTTTAGTCCCTTAAAAGCTTTTATGTAGAATCTTACTGGTATTGAATGTAAAGGAAGCAAGGTCTGTGTCGCAGTCCTGATTAAAAGTGAACATCAGAAAGCCATACTTAAACATATTTGTATAGCCTGCTGAAATCTCAGAAATATGTTTAGGTTAGCATTCTAATACTGAGTCCAAGAACCTGGACCCATGTAAAAGTCAAACAAATCTTGTTTGTTTAGTTCATACCCAGTTTTGGTTTCTGTGTGCTAGTTACTCTTTCCCCGCACCCATTCTGGCTGGGTCCTCCTCTTACAAGTCTTGTGTTCCTGTTTTGTACTCCCTGTTGCAGCTTGCCTAACTTGCAGGGCTCTCCATGGGGAGATCTTTGCAGATGTGGCAGTGATTCTAGCCTCAGATGCTTTAATATTGAGAGATACCAAGTGAGTAATGAAAACGTACTTCTTTTTAAACATCTGAGTTTTGTACATAGTTCTGACAGACCCCGGATGGGCTGATCTCTTAACTGCTCTCCAGCCAGCTGGGCTGTGCATAACAGCTGGGTTCTTGCTCTTTTCATTGACTGTGTAAATATTTCTCCCCTCTCAACCCATTTGGCCTTTTTGTATGTTCAAAAGACTCTCCAGGTTATCTGTTACTCCCCAAAGGGAAATCGAGACCCAATTCTGGGACTGATATCTGCAAAGAGGGTGGTGGAGTTAGGTGGGTGGGCTTGGGTTAGGCTCTGAGTGTATCAGTGGGTGGGCAGTGGGAGCTGGCAGGGCTGTACCTCAGTGCCAGCTGTTTTCCTTGAAATCTGTAGCATCAAAGGGCTGATCTGCTGCTCTGACTGACCCACTGATGCTGGATGGCTTTGTCCCCACAACTCCTTTGCACTTTGGGCAAAATGATCATCCCAGAGGACAGAAAGGGTGTCTGAATCTGAACACAAATACCACATGGAAGCACCTCTGAGCCAGCTGGGACAGTGCTGGTTGCCTGCCACAGCCTCTCCTATTCCTGAAGACTCTGCAGTGCTGTTAACTGCCTTTTGAAACCTCCTTCTTCATGGCCATCCCCATGCACAGGCCTGCTGAGTGCTCTGCATTTCAGAGGAGTGGGGGTCCCTCACTGGGCACTGCGGGCAGCAGGATGCTCTGGGTGAGGGTGCAGCAGGGAAAATCCTTTTACAGCCTGATGACACAGACCAGGTCAGAGGCAAACCAGCAGATCAAATACCCCACAGCACTGCCCTTCCCTGAACAGAGACCCTTCTGTTTGCAAAGGGGGAGCTCCCCCTGGCTCTGCCTATAACCAGGGAAGGCAGGAGTTTGCTAATTAACATGCTGTGTTTGGGCCTGGGCTGGATCCACCCTAAACCTGCCATGGATCACAGCTGGGGTTTTGCCCCCAGTGCCAGTGATGTAAGAGGATGGTGGGACCTGCAGCTTATGGCTGCAGCTGTGGTGATGGATGTGTGTCCTCTGGCTGCTCGCAGTGCCTTGGAGTCTCTGCAGCTTCCTCCATCTCCACTTTGAGGAGCTGGAGGGACACTTTGGGAACATACTATGAACATGAGACTCCATTACTGCAGCAGGGGAGGGTAAAGCCCCTTCCATCATTTCATCCCTGTGTGTTTCAGCCCCATCCTTGAGGAGCTAAGCTGGTAGCTGATGCTTGGTGCCAGCTTCTCTCCCAGTCCTCGTCTCAGGAGGGATTGGGGCTGGTGGGGTCTGTGTGGCACTGGGCTGCACAGCTTGTTGGTCCCTTTCCCTGCTGATGTTGAGAGCAGAGGAGGTGACCTGCTCCTGGTACATACGTGTGCCGGCTTTTGCTGGCTGCAGGGCTTGTTCCCTTATCTTTCCCAACAAGTAATACTATGGCAGGAGAAGCTGTGTGCTTTCCTCGGGTGTGGGATTCCCCCAGGGTCTTTCCGCAGGCTCAGAAAAGCCATCCTCACGAAAGGGCGTGGCTGCTCCATGGTTCATGTCTGCCTTTCTGTGGACTATTTCTTTTCAACATCTTTCGGTATGCTTATTAGAATGCTCTTTCTTAATTTTTTTGAATGATTCAAATTTGATTTTAACACAAATTTATTTTTCCTTTTGAGGAAATATTCAGCTGACTTATTGGCAGCAGTTAGCTGTCTTGTTTGAATTTTTAATAGTGGGCTAGGGTTTTTTTGGGATGTTTTTCGGTTTTTGGTTTGTTTTTTTGTTTTGTTTTGGTTTTGTTGTTTGTTTTTTCGTTTGTTTTTTTTTAATTGTACTCTTAATTGCTTGGTGTTTATGCCTTTCTTTCTCCCCATCTTAGTTCAGAATCTTCTGTTCCACTTCCAGGGTTCAGAAGGTCAGCATAGCTGACCAGGTGGTATTAGTCCCTCCCAGCTGTGATGGAGCATGGTCCATCATTGTTTGCTATTTGTTGGTTGATTTTTTTTTTTTTTTTTTCCCCGTTGAATGGCACATGTAGCAAATCTCCAGGAATTGAATTCCTTCTTGAATGATTTTATATGTTTTATAAAATCCTGTTGGTATGCACTGAGAGTGAACGCACTGTAATGGCCCTGACACCTCAGTCAAGGTCAAAGCTCGTCCTTGAAAAGGCACCTGCAGCCAGCCTGTGCTTCCTGAGGCCACTGGCATACCCGGGGCTGCAAAGGGTAGAATCAGGCCTTACTTTCTGAATCAGATTCAGTTCTGTTTGTCAACAGATGCTCATTAATGTGCTACTTAATTTTGTTGTGTGAGTCAGTCGAGGACTGTCCATCCTTTGAGTACTCTAGGATATGTTCTGCCTGTACACAGTAGGAGCATTCTGCTTAGGTATTTATAAATCATCGCGGATAATGTACATAGTAGGGTTGTTTAGTATGTTGAACATGACCCAGTTTTTATTGTGTTTCCTTTGAAGTACTCAAAGGGCTAGCTCTGAATGTCACCTCTCTGATCTCCAGTTTTGACTTCAACAAGCTGTACAATCATCATTTTCTCTTCAGTGAGCATAAAGGTCTCTCTGGCTGCAAATCACAGTGTCCACGCACGCTTGCAGAGGAAGGTCTGCATGCTGCAGTGCCTCACTGCACCGGTGAAGCTTGTGTTCACCTTCTCCTGGCGGTAGCCACCTACTGCAGCTGCCTTTTTTTTTCTTCCTGCCCATTATGCAGGGCTTCAATTTTTCGTACCTTAAAAAAAAAAAAAAGGAGAAAAAAAAGAAAAAAAAAAAAAAGAAGTGTATTTTCTTTGCCCACCATGCTTTAAAAATCTGAGTGGGAGAAAACTCAGCAGACAGCAGCTTTTGGCTGCAAGGTTGCCGAAATCTTAGATGTGGATGTTTTTTCTGCCATTGGCTGCACCAGTGCTCTGTGGGCATGGGCAAATCCTGGCTCCATCTGCCCCACAGGTCTACGTACTGTAGTTCTCATGTAGTTCAGAAATACCGAGGCATGTGGCTTTCTTAAGGTACACTATGTGTGCTTGCCTGGATTACAATACAATACGAGACTGTCTTTTTAATTGCTTACTACTAGCTTACCAATAACCTGTATAAGTAATGTAATTTGCATCTTTGTCATCAGAACCTTTTCTCCCCATCCCTTTATTTATCAAGCATAATATTACATATTAAGGGACAAAAAAAATAGACCTTTGTAGTATACAGCAGGACGTTGCTAACAATGTTTTAAATGGGAAGTAAAAAACGCTCTGAAAAATGCCAGCTGTGAGAAATGACTTTGTTGGCACCGTGTTCATGCGCATGTATTTTTTTCTATTTTTTCCGCTTTTGTCATGTTACATCCATATATGTATTTATATCTTATTTGTTTCACTTTTGAGTGTATCATGGCAATTGTACAGATGTTTTTTGTTAACATTTACGTGATAGAATTTGCAAAAAAAAAAAAAATCAAAATAAAACCTTTTGAGTTTGCCCTAGAGTAAGTGGAAGCTGGGTTTCTTCTTGGGGGAGAAATGCTGAAGTAGATTCATTATCCAGCACAGCGCCTTACTCCAACCTGTGCCTGGAAATGATTTGGTCTTACTTGACACAATTGTGTTAAGCTGATGGTCGTGCAGTCATGTAACTCAGGAAGGAGGGGCTTCAAAGGTATCCATGTTGTGAGGCTTGTTAAGAGAATTGCAGAAGTTTAAAAATACATGGGAGTAGAAATTTGAGTGATGACGTGTTTGGGGAAGTGAAGGAGTGCTGGGAACTGCACAGGTCTCTGTGCCTGGTACCAAACAACAAAGAACTTGAATTTGAATTGTCTGGGCAGCCTGAGTACTCAAGCACTTGTGTGTTGCCCTGTGGGAATAATAGCTCATCACAATTTAAAAACCTGTAGTGAGTGAAGCTGTGCTCTGCACTGGGGAAATGCAGGTTTGATTTTTACCTTGATGATCAAGACAAAAGGTCCTCAAATACCTTGTGATGGAAGCAAGGAAGCCAGGAGTGCACGAGAGGTTCAGATTTTGTAGGGGAAGCCTTTGGTATGAATTGTCCTAGACAGAAGAATATATGGAGAGTGTCACAGAGCCTAAACACCAGCCCTGGCACTCCTGGCTGTCACCAAGCCCTGCCCATGCCAGCCCGGGGACCCTTCTGTGTCGAGATTCAGGGGCTGGGCTGGGAGCAAGGGGCAGTGATGGTTCTCCCTGCTGCAGATGGACCATCTTGCCCCTGTGGTGACAGGGTATTTTTTGACTTTGCTGTGTGTCAGAACAGTAGAAGGGGAAGGTCCACCCTTGCCCAGTGACCCTGGCTTCTTCCCAGAGCACTTTCCATGTGTCTTCTCAAGCAGTGCCAGGTACCCAGCATTATAAGAAAGGGAAGAGAGAAGGAATAGAGTAGTACCTCATCTGGGCCTTATAAAACTCCAGATGCTGGCCTATAACCTTACAGTCCTGAGTGATCTGGAAAAGCTCTGAAGGCTGAGGAACTGCAAATGTTGTATTAGACAGCCCAAGCTGCAGAGCTGGATTTCACTGACATGTGCTTGAAATGGTCAGTCCTTGCAAAACCTGTTGTGGGAGCTGAAGAGAGGGACATCCCATGCAGAGGAGTCTGCATGGCTGGAGGTCTCCCTGCCCTCTGGAGCACCAGGCAGCTTGGGTTGGATTGGAGGAGGCTGGGCATGTGCCTACTCCATTTCCAGAGCGAGACTCTCTATCCCCTGTGATTGGGTTTTTCCGAGTCCTCATGCTGCTGCTGAGGTTATACGGAGGAAAGCCATGATGGAGCTGTCTGGCTCCTTGCCAACCATTGCCAGATGCAGAGCTCTTCTTGGAGAAGTTGTTTTCTCCCAGCACTGGCACATGCTTTCAGGCACTCCTTGCCCAGATCTGACTGCCTGCTGTTCTCCCTGGAAGACACAGAAATACAGGCCTTGATGCCGAGACTTGCACATTTGGGGCTGCCAGCACAGGCCACCCCACTGATGAAAGAAGAGCATGGCAGAGGGCCAAAGTTTTACAGATTGCAATTGAAATACAGGAGCAGAAGGAAATAATCTCTGTCTCCTGGCTCCTTCTGCAGTGAAGGACTTGTGGGTGATGTGATGGTTATCTTGGGCACAGCAATCACAAAATGATGGAGCTTCAGAGGAGTAAGGAGGAGAGTCAGAACAGCTGCCTTGGGCTTCCACAAGGCAGATTTGACTTCTTTAGGAGACTGGCAGAGTCCCTTGGGACTCTGGAAGGGCAAAGGAGTCCAGGAAGGCTGGACATTCTTCAAGAAGGAAAATCTTACAGGCACAGGAGCAGGCTGTCCCCATGTGCCAAAAAATGAGCCAGTCAGGATACAGCCCAGCCTGTAGAACAGGCTCAACAGAACTTGGGGCTGGAGCTCAGGAAAAAAGAGGAGCGTTTGTGACCTTTGAAAGAAGGAGCAGCAGCTCAGGAGGACTACAGGACTACAGGAATGTTGTGAGGTTATGCAGTGAGAAAATTAGAGGGGCTGAATCCCAGCTAGAACTTGATCTGGCTACTGCTGTAAAAGATAATAAGCAATTAATAGCCAGAGGGAGAATCCCCATCCCATATTGGATGTGCAGGAAACATAGTGGCAAAGGATGAGGGAAAGGCTGAGGTACTTGATGCATGAAGCAGATCCTCCTGAGTGCCATCACAAGGCATGTGCAGCACAATCAGGCGACCAGACCCAGCCAACATAGGATTGTGAATGGCAGGTCCTGCTTGACTGACTTGATCTTTTTCTATGATGAGGTGACCCACAGAGTGGATGAGGGGAATGCTGTGGATGTTGTCTGCCTGAACTTTTGTAAAGTCTTTGTGAAGTCTTTTGTAAAGACCTTTGATTCCATTTCCCACAGCATCTCCTGGGGAAACTGGCTATTCATGGCTTGGGCAGGTGCACTCTTTGCTGAGTAAAAAACTGTCTGGAGGGCCAGGCCCAGAGAGTGGTGGTGAATGGAGTTCAATCCAGTTGGCAGCTGGTCACCAGTGGTGTTCTCTGGGGCTCAGTGTTGGGGCCAGTTCTGTTAAATATCTTTATCAATTATCTGGATGAGGGGATCAAGTGCATCCTCAGTCATATCACAGACAATGCCAAGTTGGGCAGGAGTGTTGCGCTGGATGGCAGGGAGGCTCTGCATGCGGATCTGTATAGGCGGGATTGATGGGCTGAGGACAATTGTATGAGGTTCAATAAGCTGAAGTGTCAGATCCTGGCCTTGGGTCTCAACAATCCCAGGTAGTGCCACAGGCTAGGACAGAGTGGCTGGAAAGGTGCCCAACAGAAAAGGACCTGGGGGTGCTCATTGACAGCAGCTGAATATGAGCCAGCTGTGCCCAGGTGGGCAAGAAGGCCAATGGCATCCTGGCCTGGATCAGTAATAGTGTGGCCAGAAGGACCAGGGCAGGAATTGTCCCTCTGTACTTGGCACTGGTGAGGCTGCACCTCAAATGCTGTGTTTTTGGCCCCTCCCTACAGGAAGGACAGGTGCTGGAGCATGTCCAGAGAAGGGGGAGCTGGGGAAGGGTGTGGAACACAAATACTACAAGGAGTGGCTGAGGGAGCTGAGTGTGTTCACTTTGGAGAAGGCTCGGGGGAGACTTTATTGCTGTCCATAACCAGCTGAAAGAGGCTTTAGTGAGGTGTTCTCTCCTCCCAAGTAACAAATGATATGACAAGATTTCAGCAGGGGAGATTTAGATTAGGTATCAGGAAAAAAATTTCGTGGAAAGGGTTGTCAGGTTTTGGAACAGGCTGTCCAGGGAAGTGGCTGAGTCACCATCTGTGGAGGTATTTAAAAGATGCAGATGTGCAACTTACGGACATCGTTTCATGGTGGGCTTGGCAGTGCTGGGTTAACAGCTGGACTTGGTGACCTTAGAGGGATCTTTTCCAACCTAAACAATTCTATGGATTTTCATGTGTTCTTTAGGATGAGGCAGCAGTGTATTGACAGGAGAGTGTGTGTTTATTGAGCCACCTGAAAGTATCTGTCCCTTGTATCCCCTTTGCGGTTAAGTCCCTTGTCCTCAGCCACATGACTGCTTCACAGATGGAGAATGAGGAATGGCTGTAATCCTTGGTTTAGAGGGTTTTGCTGAGCTCGCCCCTATGGAAGAGGACTGGAGTCACTGCCAGCCATTGAAGGTAGTTAGCAGATTCCTGGCAAGTGTGAAGGTTTGCTGGAAGCACTTGCAGCCCATTCTCAATTCATTTCTCTGTCCTGAAGGGTCTGAGCTGCTGCTCCTTCTTCCCTCTGCAATCCCCCTCAAATGATTTTGTGACTCCTTCCCTCCCTCTAAGGGCTGTACCAAGGAGTGACTCAGGGCATGTCAGCAGAGTTGCATTCCTGGACCAGATAGGTGTCTTATCTCAATTTGTTCTACTTAAAGAATAAGACGTTTTGGGTCAAACCCCATGAGAAAGTGCAGCTCAGTTGATCAGTAGTAACTTAACTAATTCCACTGCTTCTGATTGTGCAACCCAACTTCTTACTTGTGCAAACCTCATTTACCCTCTCCAAACAAATACTGCACACGCCTCTCTTCCCTTCCCTTTGCCAACCCAACACATTTTTCCTGCTTTGCCTTTTCATACACTTCCATGAAGTATGGAAAGGGCCCCAGTGACCGCACCCCAGCCGTGGCAGGAGCCTGCTGGGTGGAGGCTCAGGGTAGAAATGGCTGTAACACTGACCTCAGGGAGGAGAGGGCAGACCATAAACCACCATCCTCTGTTCCGGGGGGGAAAAAAAGTCCTGCGAAGCTTTAGGGAAGCTGCTGGGGCAGCAGGGGCATGGAAATCAACCCAAACATGAGACTGGGATGGAGGGGGTCTCTCAGAGATTGGATGGTTGTGTCCTTGTATAGGTCCAGAGAAATGCCATCACTCACTGTGATCCCCAGTCATGGAACCAGTTGTGGACAATATGGGATTACAGCAGTATGTACATGTAAAACGGGTTGGAGAAGGTTGGCTCAGTAGCGAGGTCAGCACCTGAGTGCCCAACAGTGCATGGCTTTTCTCTGCCAGGAGCATGGGAGGACAGTGACCCCCATTGCAGCCATTGTGCCCCCTGGACCACTGCAGCACAGGAGGTGCTTACATGTTTCAGGTTCTCCCTGGGGATCTGACTGCAGCCAAAGGCTTGGGAAATACTGGCCTGTTAATTCCAAGGCCCTTACACAACATTACTCTGTTCTCCATGCTGCTTTGTCATAACCTGGCATGTATCAAAACAGGCCCAGCAAAAACCACCACTTTCCCAAATCTAACTATTTGTATCCAGATTCGAGTGCCAGCCCATTAACCAGGAGCCAGGGACACCTCTCACTGCACAGCACAGGGACTGTGGGAGTGGGTGCTTGTCCCATGGGGCAGGCAGGATGCACAGGATGATGCTCACAGGGTTCAACCCACTGAGGGGCCGGGGGCCACAAGGCTCAGCAGAGACAGTGCTGGGGCACAAGGGAAAGGCAGGAGCTTGTTTGGGAGTGGAGGAGACTGGGAGCAGCCGCGCGGGCAGCAGAGGGTACAGCGAAGGCAGTGTAAACCAGACTGAGCTAACGCGGGGCTGGGGGGATTACAGGGTGCCAGGGAAGCTGCTCGCAAACACAGTGGGGACAAAGCAGCCCTCCAGAGCTGAGGGGTAATGAGTAATTAATGAACAGAGGGATGAAATTCATAATGACTCAAAAATGTCTGAGATAATGAACTCCTTTTCTTTAAATCCACCTTTAACAAGAAAGCTAAGGGAAAGGATTTAGATCAATTAAGAAGAAAAGCAATCTTGTAAAAATAGCTGTTGACACAAGCAAGTGGGGGAACAGCTGGAAAGTCTTTCCATGGCAGTGTACAAAACAACTGTGTATGGCATAAAGACGCCCCTAAGTGACAGCAGGTAGAGTAACAGCCAAGAGGGAGCTTCAGAATATATTTAACAAATCACTGCAAATGTGGCAGGGGGCTGGTGAAGTGTCTGAGCTCTGGGGAGACCATGGTGAGGAGCAGCAGGGCACAGGGGCCACAGTCCACTCCTGTGGGATACGGCAGCCCTGTGTGAGCATCAGCAACCACTCCTGTGCACATGTTACGGAGTTACCCTCAAATGGATAGCCTCCATTACCTTCAAACTTACCAAAGCTCAGGGCAGACAAAAGTGGCTGGAAGCATTGGAGCAGTCCCTGCTCCAATGAATATGAAAACATGTTCTTACCTCCCTCTTACAGGAAATATTTTTGCCTCTCTGTGTCTGCCGTTCAGCAGGATACTTGGGATATTCTTTTCCTGTCCTGGTAACCCAACTTCTTAACGCCCACAATCCCACCTGTGTCCCCAGTGCCTTGCTGATGAATAATCCCTGTAATCTCTGTTGTGCCTGGACCTGTCTCCTACCCCCTCCGCAGGTGCCCTGATGCAGGGTCTCTCCTGCTTCCACTGGGCCAGAATGCTCCCCCATGGCACAGGCTGGGCTGGCTCAGCATCTCTGGCTGGGTTGGTGCTTGGGACCAGAAGGGTTAAACGAATGGCCCTGTCACAGGGGCAGTTTCTTGACTGCCGGTCTATAAATAGGAGCTGGGTTTCTAATCTGCTTGCCACTCATTTCTACTCCCTGCCAGTTTTTTCCTGCTTTTTCCTGCAAGGAGGTACCTGCAACTGCTACAGTTTGCAACCCTGCAGACACTGCTGGGAGAGGAAGAGGAGTAGACGAGTCCTGCCCAATGAGACTCACCTGTCAGTCCACTCCAAGCCATCACACAGGAAAAATAAAAGGGGAAAAAAAAAAAAAAAGAAAAAAAAAGGACAGAAACCAAGCCCTCCCCTGGCAGGGATTCCAGGATCCTGGTCTGTCCTGAGAATCCCCAGTCCAGTTTGACTCCCTACCTTGCCCCTCCTGAGTCGCCTCAGAACCATCCCCTTTTGGGACAGGTGAAGCCCTGGTTCAAGCATTGCAAGCTGATGTGGTCTAGAATACCTGTTCTTCTCCCTGGGTGAAAAATCCCTCTTAGTGGAGAGGGAACAAGGAGTGGGGGCTGACAGCACTTTTGGTCTCTTTGCAAGTCTCCAATCTGCTGGCTATCCCCAAGCCTGCATCCCCTGCCCTATCTCCTCCATCTCTCCCAACATCAAGAACAACTCCACCCCTGCTGAGCAACAGGCTGTAAATCCTTGAGAGGACTTGTTGGAAGAAGGGACTGGGGGTTTGCAGAGAAGGTCTGTGAAGAAAAGCTGGCTTCCCACTGGCATGGGGAAGACATGGGCAGGTTGGAGGAAGGCCAGAGATTAGTGAGAACATGATGACTCCCAGCAAGCTTGACTGGGGTTGGATAACAGGCAACAGAAGGGGCTTGAGGAGACATGAGAGCAGCCCTCAAATA
This sequence comes from Dasyornis broadbenti, assembly GCA_013397935.1. Taxonomy (NCBI): domain Eukaryota; kingdom Metazoa; phylum Chordata; class Aves; order Passeriformes; family Dasyornithidae; genus Dasyornis; species Dasyornis broadbenti. Next base: position 834,026 of record VZRN01003962.1, read on the forward strand.
TGCAAAAGGCAAATGCAGAGGGGGGTTAATCTCTTCTCTGTACAGGGCAAAATGTTTTGGGCTTAGCAAAAACAATTTAGATGAGGAAAGCCTAACAGTGAGAGTAATAAAGTTAACTTGTTTCCAGGCTTAATTTTGACAAAGGGATGATTTGATCAAGCACGAGAAGGAACAGAATCCTTCTGTTGTCTTGACCTGCTGCATGTCAGTCCACTTAAACCTGAAAACCCAGCTTGGACAAGCTTCTCTGTTGATGGACAAGGAATAGACCAGAGGGGAATTGGCCAAAAAGTGGCGCAGTTAAAACTGCATGACTCCTCCTGAGCAGTGTCCACGCAGCCAGGTCAGGTGCATGTCCCAGGGGCCTTTCCCTGTATGCCCACCTCGAGCTTCATTGCTGCCCACAGACAGACATTTTCCAAGGCTGCTGACTCACTGAAATGAAAAAGTTCTACCAAAAAATGCTGAGTTTGATAAAATTGCTAAGGGTGCTGGCTTCCCTGACAGCTTGTCTCCATGTCCTGCATTTGGAGTAGCTGCTAGGAGGGAGGTTAGTCTTTGCAGCCAAAGAAATGTGATGCTCAGGGCTCCCAGGGTGATGGCTCTGCTGAGGCTCTGGATGGGCTGTGCCAAGCCAGGGCACCCTGGTGGCATCTTCAGCCTCATGTCCCCCAGCAATCTGCCTTGCACCTGTCCCTGGTGCTTCTTGTGCCATGGGGTGTCTTCCATGAAACATGTCTTGCTTCAGGTATCAAACCAACCTTTTTTTCCTCAAAAGTCTTGCACCCCACCTGCACCTCAGGACCTCTTGCTCTGGGAGGATGGAGAACACCTACCCAAAGTGACAGTGGCAGTAATTTAGTCCCTGTCTTGCAAAATACCAGCTCTTCTGTCCAAAAATAATAAATAAATGGAGGTGGTTATTTGCCTTGTAGAGCCAACCCAGGTATGCAGAAAGCTCCAGTTGCTTTTGCATTCCATTGATGGTGGAGAAACACCTCCAGTCTGACCCAGTTTGGCTCCCAGCAGCCTTAGCCTGCACTCTGCTCATCTGAGCCCTCACAGGCCCCCAGAGCTGGGGCTGAAGGTTTGGCCACCCTCTTCCTTGCTCAGCTGTGCCCTCTCGGCACTGTCATGGGTATTCCTGGAACCATAAAGTGCTCCTTTTGCTGTTCACCAGTTCCCACCACTTCTTGTTGCAGCTCCCTGTTTATACCTGGCTGCAAATAGTCCCTGCTAGAGGACCATGGTGGGATCTTGTCTCTGAAAGTTTAATACACTTTTTAAGAAGCCCCTGGAAGTTTTCCTTTCCAATGAGCTTTTTCATCATGCTGGTAAGCCAAAACTGCTCCTGTCAGCTGGGGGCTGAGAGGCAAGAGGTGGTATCCTTAACTTCTGCTGCTGAGAGGAGCTTGTACCCTACCCTAGGCTACTACTAGGTGGTCAGCAATAGATGATGGATCCAGGATTTCCTCTGAGACAAACCCTTGGTAGTGGGAGGTGAGGACAGGACAACCCTTTTCGTTCTGAGCCAGAAGCTGAAATCCAGCCTGTCCCAGAGGTAAACCAATGCTGGGAGCAACTGGGAGTCCTGGAAAGGTATCCTTGACAGGGATTTTGGCTTAATCTATGATGCCTCTGCAACCAGGGCAGAGGGCCTTGGCTCTCCAGGAAATCCCCTGAGAGCCGTCAGGGTCACTGTGGGGAAGGGACGAAAGCTTCACTGCAACAGGCTTCGAAAAGCCAATTCCCAGCAAGTTGCCCAGCTCCTGACATGCAGCATGGGAGCAGAGGCCCCTCTCATCCCTCTGGGACAAGTGTGCAGCTTGGAGCACTCCCTGGAGTGCAGCACTCCTAGGATGTGGGAATGTCCTCTCAGTAGCATTTGCCCTGCAATCATTATCAGCACGTGGCTTCTCACTCTGTCTTGGCTTTTGGCAAACACGATGTTTTGGGCAAGCACTAAACATTAACTTAGATTTGTACTTAATAACTTGGTGGTGTGTTTGGAACTCAGTGCAGAGGGAGGGGACACGCTCAACCCCCTTCCCTTGGCCTTGCTAAAGGTTTAGGGATGCCAAAGCAAGAGAGTCACTGAGTGTACACCATCATTCACTGAGCACACACCTAGGCTTGGCTGAAGGCATCGTCAGGTATCCACCAAGCCTTGTTTTCATTCACCAAAAATCTTTGATTTCCACAATTACCATAACTAAGAGGACCTTACTGATTTGAAAGCAGAGTGAATAACCTTCTCAGCAGAAATCAAAGTCCCAGAGGAGACCGGTATGTACAGGAATGGCATTAACAACTAATCCCCTCTAATCCAAGATGACATCCTTATCACATAAGGCCATAAAATGTAATTAGACTTATAGAGTGCTATCTCCAGAGCACTAAGCAAATATTAACCAATCCATCTTCCCAGTGCTTCTGTGGGGACAGCCCAGTTGCCCTGGATGTGCAGGTGGGGAAACAGAGGCATGGGACGGTGCACTAACAGAGTCCTTTTCAGGAGAAGGCCTTGCAAACTGTGCATCCAGAAAAAAAATTAGCAAAGCAGTTACAATGACTGGGAGATCTTTTGGGGACATGAGGCACATCTTCCTTCAAGGTTCCTGTTGTCAAGGGGATGGTGAGTTTCTGCTTTTCTGCTGTTTCTCTGCACTGCCAGGATCCCTCCACAGCTATTACATATCTGCAGGGAGTTAAAGCACATGTTCAGATGTGAGCTTCCTCTATTGTTGACACCCATTTTAATTATACCCAACCATCCCTTCATCTCTGTTTGTGTTAGGGTTTGTTTTCTGACCTTATGTCCCAGTTCCCCCCATCTCATAGATGCTGCAGAAGGAACCTTTGCCAGGAGGAGCATTGCTGTCCTCCCCTTCCCTTGGCTCTCCAAGGTTAATTGGCCCCGAGATGGGAAATGCAACTGATGGTCCCTGCCTGTGTGGGGTGATGCCGCTTCTCTTGGGACTAAAGCCTGCATGCAGGCTTTGCAACCTGAACTGAGAACTACAGTGGGCAGGGAGCTCTGCCTCAGCCCTGCCTGCACAAGGCATTTCAATGGGCTGTGGTGTTTCTTTTTCTTTAGAGTCTGATCCCCTTGGAGCAGCAGGACCATTTGCAGCAGCAGGGGATGTGATCCTCTTACCAATGCTGGTTAGCCTTGGGTGCCCTTGACAAAGAGCTGCTTGTGATGGAGGAAGACACTTTAAAACAGCCACCACGTTTCTCAAGGCCTTGGGATAAGATTATACTTCTTAGGTTTGCAATGTTCTCTGCTTTAAAAGCAGTTTGGATGCAATTGAGTGTGAAGTACAAATTCCTTGGCCAGTCTCTAAAATCAAAGACACCCACAAAAAGGCCACTGGCATTTGAAGGACAGAAAATTGAATAGGCGCCTCTTTGGTGATGTTGTTTCCTTGACTTGAGGACATCACCCTTGAAGCTCTATCCCAACACACACATTTATCAGGGGGCCTGGGAAGAGCTGTGCAGTGCAGGGTGAGGAGAGATGGTCGCAGTATCCTCTGGGTGTTCCCCAGCTCTTGGTCACTTCTCCCCACTGAGAGCTGCTCCCACACCTTTCAGGAACCAGTCAGTGAATGTCTTGTTTTACTTCCCCTTGGGATAGTGGGAGTGAATGAAAAAAATAGTGAAGGTTAGCACTCATGGGTTTGTTTGTTTTATTAATAAGGTTCCAGATTTTCTGGAATAGAAAAGAAGATGCTGTATGCAGAAAATGTCAACAAACTGTGTCAGGCATGAGGAGGGAAGGAATGCCATCGAGGCAGGAAGATGTAGAAGTGGTTCATGGAAAGCTATTTAGACACTGGTCTCTTTGGAGCTGAGACTATGTCATAGTCTCAGTGGTATTCATACCTCACTAGGCTGAGAGCAAAATCCATCCCCAGCCGTCCCTTGGCTTCTTCCCTCCCTGCTCCCCACACTGTGCTGGCACCACTGCTCCACACTGGGACTCAGATCCAGGGACTGATCCACCTGAGAAGCAAATTGAAGACCTAAAAAAAGACGTTTTTTTCTCTCATGAAGAAAGAACAGTTCCCAGAGGGAGCTGCTCGCCTCCTGGCACTGTTGGTACAGGTGACATGAGAGATGTAGCATGTCCTGCAGTGGTTGGGTGCAAGTGCATGGGGAGACAGTGCAGCTCCCAGGCCAGGACTGTGTCACCCCAGAACCTGCTGGGGACACCTCAGTTGCTGAGAAGTGAGTGCCAGAGCAGGCTTCTGCCTGCTAAGGAGGTGCTGCTAACTCTGTGTTTACGGTGGCCAAAAATCCCTATGCTAAGAGGTTGCCTTCCAACCATGAGGGAGTTAAAACCCACAAATGCCCAAATGTTAGCATGCTGCAGAGTAGGGTGCAATCTTTGCCCTTTGAGAAAGCTCATCTGACACTTCTTTTCTAGCTTTATAATGCCGCCAGTGAACTGCCGGAACATGTGTGACTTGGCCAATGTGTCCTCTAAAAGCCATTGAAAATGTTCCCTTTCTTTGCCCGAGGGCCCCTGGCTCCAGAGTGGAAGGGTTTCCTCCCTCTGCTTCTGCAGCTCAGGCTGCCCAGATTAAATCATGTATTGAAAAATTCCATAGCAGCTTCCGACCTCAATGAATAGCATATTCAAGGCCACTGGAAGGCTCTTGCATTTATGTACTTCAATGGTTTTCAAACATTATTTTTATTTCCAGTAGAGATGGGAATCCCCAAAAAGTCACATCTATAGCCAGCTGGCCTGTGAAGTGCAATTACTTTCCTCAGGAGAGGAAACAACACCAGGAGCAACCTGGGCCAGATGCTGTACACTGGCACTGATGGTACGGACAGTTTTTCAATGCAGTTTGTGCTTGGATTTCTGGATTAAAACCTTGTAATTTTACTCATTCCTAAGGTTAGGAAAGTCCAAACAAGAAACCTGCAGGAAGAAGAACTCAAGAATAGTTTATTTCATGCTTTTGAAGAAAAAAAGCACAGGAGGGCAGGTATAATGATAACATCAAAATGATAGCCACTCCAAATAAGTGGAAACTATTGAAAAACAGCCATGATGATTAGATATAAATTTGACTGCTTGACACTACTAAGTAGATGATGTCACCTCGGGTTTATTCTATTTATTTATCATTTAAAAAATTGTGCTGTCTCACCATTAATAATCTCCATGACTGCTACTGCTCACACCAGGTGTTACAAGCTGGATACTGCAGGATGCACTCAGCTTTCCCATCAGTGTTACCACCTCACTTTCTGTTGTGTCAAGAAAAGACCCTTCCCAAGAGATGTTTATAAACTGTGACCAAGCTTCTTAATCTTGTTTTGATAAAGGAAAGCAGATGTTTGGCAGGATTCATCTGATTCATCTCCAATGTTTATAGCAGTGGGATCTCACTGGCACAATCCAGTGAATTTAGGATGCTGTGCACCCTGTCCTAAACAAATATTTCTATTAAGTCAAATAAGGAAGGCAGAGCTACACTAGAACTACTATAACCTTATCCTATTTCACACTAGTATATATACTTTTTATATCTTTAGTCTATCTACAGTAACCTGTATTCAAGACCATTAATTTCTTTTACAATGGGCAATATGTACCTATAGCACAAAGCTCTTGATTGAATTATTCTGTGGTAACACACTTGTTTAGCTGATGCCTTATAAACAGACATGTCAGGACTGGTTATTCCATTCCCTGCTCAGGGTCAGCTAAGAGCAAATGCACATTGTATTTCAGTGTCAGCGGAACCCATGTCCTGGGATGAACCAGAAAAACTGTTTAATGGACAGAGTAAGGTTGCATTTATATGAACATATACACAGATTGGATAGTAATTTTGCGTCATCCTGGTTCTAGAGAGGGGAAGGAATATGGTTTGTGGGTTAGACTTTTTAATCTCAGTTAATCGATTACCAATTCATCTGAGGCAGTTAATAGATTTGGAGAAGCTGATGGCACGTCTGTCTCAGGACATAATTATTTCTGTCATTCCTTTTTTGAGCTGAAACTAAATGTTGGTTAATTGGCACTGATTGATTAAAGTAGAACAATAGAAAAAATTTCCTCTGAAAGTCTGCACTTGTCTTTACTATGAAATATGGGAGTGCTTCCAGCCTGAGACAAAATCCTACTGAAGACAACAGATTTTGCTCGGTATAGTGAGCTTTGATTATATCCTTGGTATCTGTTGTCTCTTTAGTCCAACAGCTGTTTGACAGTCAAACCTAGAGGAGGCAAGAAACTGGTGTTTTTAGCCATGCTGTAGCCTGCAGTACTGAACACTGTGCATCTGAAGTGCTGCTGACCTCCCCAACTACATCATGGGAAAAGCTACAGTAATGGCCCCCAGGAGGGCTGTGAGATTAGTTATTGCACTATGAAAACAAACCCACAAGCCTTCTTTGGGAAGTGAAGATGTAGCAGTTCTATGCTTTGGTCACTGGGATTGTCTTATTTGAGGGTATTCCTTACTGTTTGTGCCCTCAGATGCTATCCCATTCCTCTCTGGAAAGTCTTTATCCACAGCACAAGGGTTCCTCAGTGGGCAGGTGATTTGTGTAATAAAGAGACATGAAATAGGTGATTTGTCTTAAAAAATTTGGAAACTACATTGTCTTAAACCATTGCCCTGGGTTGTGTGGGAATGTGCCAAAATTGTCACACTTCTATTGGTCTCACTAAGATTACTGTAAAGTCATATCAATGTACCCACTGTTCATGTGGAAAGATAAAGTGTCTGTGTTAGGATATTAGAAAAAGGTTCTTCACCCAGAAGGTGGCTGGTCATTGGAACAGGCTTCCCAAGGAAGTGGTCACAGCACTGAGCCTGACAGAGTTCAAGAAGTGTTTGGACAATGTCCTCAGGCACATGATGTGACTCTTGGGTTGTCCTGTGCAGAAACAGGAGCTGGACTCTATGATCCTTGTGGGTTCCATCCAGCTCAGGATATTCTGTGATTCTTATTCCACCTAAATGGTTTTGACATTTCTGTAACTCCACTGTTTTTTGTCAAACAATTCTTATGTTTATCTCTGGATGCGTAAGAGGAAAGTGAAATCACAGACTTCAGTAATGCATATCCCACCTTGAAAGGGATGGCTTCTGCCTGGTCCAACTGTATGGCTGTTGAGGAAAGCTCGACTGGGTCTCATCACCCTGGGACTTAATCACACATCCATCATTGTCTTCGTGATGTCAGTTTGCCCTTAAGTTTCCTGCAATGTAAGATGACGTTTTCATTACCTAATGGTGATGGGATATTTGCACTTGTAAGGTGCATCCACACTCTGTGCTATCATATGAAGTTAATACAAGTGTATTAACTCGTTAATACAAATGTGTTAACTTGCCCCACAGGACTTGCAGAGACAAGAGATGACACCTCGTATAAGGAGGAAATCTGGGATATCCTGGGGCAGAAAGTAATAAGGAAATAAAGGAGGAAATAAATGCATTTATAACTAGCAGAGTTATAACTAGTAGAGATCACTCTCCACTCACCTCATCTTATGTTACCTTGTAGGGAACTTGGGAGGCTTCATTATTTGACTTAGGAATTGCCGTGCAAACACAATAAAAAAGTCTTAGAATTTGTTTATAAAAATTAAGGGAATAACATGTTATTAGAATAATTGTACAAGTTACTGTCATTGCAAAATTGCTTTTATGCACGAATATTCCAGTTGGGAATAATTACAGTCAGACTACATGTAGCTAATAAAAGAAAACCACACTCCCTTTTCCAGTCTATCTTCTTCTCAGTTATGAATTTGTTGTGTGAATCATCTAACTAGAGCATTTCTATAAGAAAAACTTCATTTGATGGAAGCTTTACTTTGAATCAAAGAACAATATTACTATAATAATAATGATAATAATGGTCAATGTTTTCTTGTATTTTGAGCTTTTAAACATAGTGTTTGTGAAGGACTAGTGATCTTGTGGCTGTAAGTTGTGATTCTGCTGAAGTACTAAGCATTCTCTGAGGGACTATTGAAAGGTGTTCTGAGTACATGAAGGATCTTAAATTATTTTCCTCCCAAGGAATTTAAAATGTCTCTAAAGTGTTTCAGTGGAAATGAAAGGCTGTAATGTATTTCATGCTTTGTGCTGTCATACAACGGATAAATGCCCTGGGGTGGAGCATTTGAGTTCTTTCTACATGCTCAGCTGTGTCTAATAATTATCCTGGAATTATTTAATGTCGAGGAGTTTACATAGGAGAGGATGTGTCTACTTGACACTGTTACTTTGCCAGCTCCAGATTATAAAGCCTTTCCTCTAGAGTTAAAAATAACCACTTTTCGGCTGGCTTTTGCATAGAAGTCTCACTGGGGCAGGTGTTGTGGTTTGACTCTGGCCAAATGCCAGGCACTCACAAATTAATACACTCAGGGCTCATGAGTCGAGATAAGGAAAAACTCGGAGAAAAGACGCACTAAGGCAGGAAACAGGCTAGAAAAACTTTTATTGTTAACAGAATCAGAGAAGTAAATGAGGAATGAAATAAAACCTTCAAAAAACACCATTTCTCCACTCACCCCACTCCCTCCCTCCCAGCAGCTGCATAAGGGAACAAGGCATGGGGGAAGGGGGTGTGGGATAGGTCAGTTCACCACTGCTCAGGGGAGAGGAGTCTCTTCTTCTGCTTAGCCTTGGGTCCCAAATCTCCCAAATGGCAGTCAGCCCGACCCTGCCACGTGAGCTCCCCCCCACAGGCAGACAGTTTTTCCCAAAACTGCTGCNCTGTTTCTCCACTGGGACTCCTGCTGGAGTACGGTCTTCCTCCAGGCATTCACCCGCTCCGGCGTAGGCTGCACGTGAATTTTAACATTCCCTGTGGACTCCATGGGCTGCAGGGGGACATCCCACTTCACCATGGTCTTCACTACAGCCTGCAGAAGATTCTTGGCTCCAGTGTTTGGAGCTTCCCCTTCCTCACCTTCTCCACTGACCTTGGTGTCTGCATTGCTGCTGTTTCCCCTCACATATTTTCACCACCTCCTCCTCCTCTGGCCAAAAGAAGTGCGTGCCCCCCCCACCTTGGTCTCTTAAATATGTTTTCACAGAGGTGTAACCAACATCTCTAATTGGCTCAGCCTTGGCCAGCAGCATGTACATCAGTTCAGAGCCACCAGGGATTGGCTCTGTTGGACACATTCACAGGAGCCATTTTCTGGGCTCCCCCTGTCCCCCACTAGCAAAAACTGGGGCAAGTAAAATTAACACAGCAGGACAACACATGCAGTAGAGCAGCATGTAGACTTTTTGCCATGAGTCTCTTCAGGAACCGGGAAGCTGTGGACATCCCACATGTCCTAGGGCATTACATGTGTGGTAAAGACCTGGACATTGCCTTGTGCAGGAAGGGGATTGTGGGGCATGTACACTAAAACCTGTGTGAGGACCATAGTACCTCTTGCAGGATTTCATAGACTTGTTGAAGTGTTGGTGGGAAGGGAACTCCAAATGTTTCTAATCTAAAGTCCACCTCAAAACAGGGCTGGAGCCTACACTGGCTTGCATCAACCGTGGCTCTGCTGCTGCAGTCTTGAACACCTCCAAGGATGGAGATGCCACAGCCTGTCTGGTAACCTGTTCCAGTCTTCTGGTGAAGAAGTTTTTGTTAATGCTCAGTCTAATCTCCAAGTGACAGGTTGTGGACATTGCCTTGATCACTGCTGCTAATGAGAAGGGTTTGACTTCATTAGCTTTTATAATACCTTTGCATAGTGGGCTGTTATTAGGACCTGTCTTGACCTCATCATCCTCAGACCCAGCAAGCCTAATGCCTTCAAGCTCTCCTCCCAGGAGAAGTGTTCTGTGTCCTGAGTGTTCCAGCAGTTCACCTGCTGGATGCTGTCCAAATTCTCCACCTTGAACAGGAGGTGCAAACTGGTGCAGTTCCACCAGCACCAAGGAGAAGGGGTTGACAGCCTTCCTTGATCTCATGCATTATGAGGAAAGGCTTGCCTCATTTGTGGCAAGAGGGAACTGCTGTTTCATACTTAATCTTCAAGATAACACTTGGGTCTTCCTCAGTAGGGCTGCTCTGCAGTCAGTTGGTCCCCAGCCTGGACGCACGCATAGGGTTATTCCAGCTTGGTGCAGTGTTTTGCATGGCTGTGTAAAACTCAGTGAGGTTTCTCTTGGCCTCAAGTTTCCCAAGGTCCTGCTGATCAAAGCACTGGTGCTCAGTATGCCAACCACCCCACCCAGTTTGGTGGTGCCTGCAAATCTCCAGAGGATGTCTTCTGCCTCTTGTTCAGGCTTTCAGGACTCCCTTTCCATGAGTAGACAGGACACAGCTTTGGTCTGTGGGATCTATGGACTAGGTATCTTCTGGCACCTCTTCTGCTTTCCCACACCCAGCCCTGGCAAAGCTGGCTGAAGCAGTCAGTTCCTGCTGCAGCCCAGCTCCTGGCCTCTCCTTTCCCTCCTCTCCTCTCCCTGCATGTGCTGACACCAGTGTTTGGGGTAGGGTGGCAGACCAGGCTGGTGGGCAGATGTGAGATACATACAGCCATCACAGATATTTTTATCCCAGCTACAATTTTTCAGCTGTGAAGCAAAGCTTCCTCGGGCAGCAGAGCTGTGGGCAGAGCTGGGCTGTTGTCAGCTCTGGGTGATGATGCTTCACATCCTGCCACTGCTCCCCACAAACACCAGACAGTGATGGTGCCCCCTGCTCTGCCACCCTGGTGTGTGTGTGTGAGGGTGTGAGGTATTCACGCCACTCCAGCCAGCACAGGAGTGCAGCACACACTGTGACCTCGGGCAGAGGGACCATAACTAACCCCCAGACATGTTGTGGGCACAGCTGTTTGCAGAGTCAGTGTCTGTTGCTGGCCAAAAGGTATATTAATTTTTTTCTGCTGTTGCTTTTCCTTTCCTTTCTTCTTTTCTTTTCTTTTCTTTTCTTTTCTTTTCTTTTCTTTTCTTTTCTTTTCTTTTCTTTTCTTTTCTTTTCTTTTCTTTTCTTTTCTTTTCTTTTCTTTTCTTTTCTCTTTTCTTTTCTTTTCTTTTCTTTTCTTTTCTTTTCTTTTCTTTTCTTTTCTTTTCTTTTCTTTTCTTTTCCTTTCCTTTTCTTTTCCTTTCCTTTTCCTTTCCTTTCCTTTTCCTTTCCTTTCCTTTTCTTCTCTTTTTTCTTTTTTCTTTTCTTTTCTTTTCTTTTCTTTTCTTTTCTTTTCTTTTCTTTTCTTTTCTTTTCTTTTCTTTTCTTTTCTTTTCTTTTCTTTTCTTTTCAAGTCGTGCTGCTTCCCTGCTCATGCTGTTGGCTCCGGAGGTCCCTTGCAGCAATGTAAACACGGCTACTGTGTGTCCCCACGATTGCAGCCTGTAGCTGACAATGAGACAGCCAATGCCAATCGATGTATAATGAGCATTTAAAAAGCACTTATTTTGTCATCCAATCATCCATCTTCCTCATTGTGTAAATATTTTTTTGTTTCCACAACAAAATGACTTTAAAAGAAATGTTCACCAGGAAGAAAGAAAATTTTGATTCTGGTGATAAAATCAGGACAGTCAAAATGATTAATATGACATTGGGGAGAGCTCGCAAATGAGGCTTAATTTCTGTGGCAAAAAGACCTCGTGGATACATCAGTGCTATGTTGTGCCTCGAAATTTAGTGGCAGCTGGAAATTTGATGGTGACCTCTGATAAGTGAGAAAATAGTGAGGGTTTTAATGAATGACTTGAATAAGAAAATAAGCCAGTCTGTGTGGTATTCTTCCTGATATTTGTTTTGCTATTTAGTTCAGTTAATGTGGTTCTCATTGTGTCATGATGATTGTGTTGACAGCACATCACGACATATGAGCATCGGGGCAGTTTGATTGTCAGCGAAGGGGAATTGCTTCATACTCATGAGGTAGAGCAGGGAGGTGACTGTAATAAGATGACATTTGGAAGCCTTTGGCAGGAGACGTCAGAGATCGTAAAGATAGAGAGTCCTGGTGAGCTTCTTTGCTCTCCTCTGTCAAACTGGCCACAGCACCTAAATGAATTCCTTTCTGTTCAACCTTTTTTTTTTTTTTTGTGAAAAAAAATGAGTCTATAATTACATCTAGAAAATGGGGATGGTGGGAGGTGGCTTTAACCACAAAGGTTGGGAAAGTTACACTCATAGTTGATTACATTCATTTCAATCTGTTCTTAAGGTTGCTTTATTAACTTGCAGTGTTTATTCTGTGGCTCTTGTATCTTTGTTGGGAGGTTTAGGAGAACTTCTTACGAAATGTTGATTTTCCATGTGAGTATTTACAGACCATGTTTGTCACCTGTTAATCTTCCTCTTGTAAAACCAAAATAAGCTCCGTGTTTCTGTCAGTATAATGCACACGCTCAAGGCCTTGTTCATTCTCAGTTTTTCCAGTTCAGTGTCCTTCTTGGCTGTAACACCACGACTACATTCATAATCCTGCTGGTAGCCATAGCCCAGGGCTTCTGTTCAGTAGTGGGCAGTGGGAACCCACCTAGGCTGGTTTCTATCTGAAAAGTGGACCAACATGGAATAGATGAGGAGACCTTGAGGGTCAGTGGGTACCTGTGAGAGCCTGTACTTGCCACTGGAAGCAGACCCAAACCCTGTCAAAGGCAAAGCAATGCTTTTTTATTTAGACCAATAAGGGCTGTATAAAAGCTGTTGCTTTCTTCATTCATAATACTGCAGTTGATTAAAACCTCAGGTTTCCAGTGCTTTCTAGTTTCTGGTGCCTCCAGTGTTTTCCAGGGAAAGGTGAGCAAATTAGCCCGTCACAGCCCAGTCACTTTTCTTGCTTATCTCGCACAGCCTCCTTCCATATAACTCCCCCAAGGATCCCCAAGTCAAAGGCTGGAAATATGTGAGTTAAAATACACAGGCAACACAAAAGACACCATGCTGACTGTTTTTCCTAAGAGCATATTCAGTGCTTGGGTGACCATCTCACTAAGTCTTCCCAAGTCTATGCAGCTCATTTCAGATCTCTGCAGTTCATCCAGACTCCATGGTCTGCGCATCAGGATGGAGGTGGAGTAAACCCTGAAAAACCTTGACTAATGTCATGGTGAATGAATGGCACCTTTTGGAAGCTCTCTGATACAGTATAATGTTCACCCTTGATCCTTTACCTGGGGCTTTGTGAATACCGAGTTGCTTAACTGATATAGAATATCCTGTTAGACTTTCCAGAAGCAACTCAGATGTTTGTGGTGGAAGTCATAAAGGTCTAGAGATGCTTTGCTTCTTTTCAGTTTCATGGAGTTGTGTTTCATTTCTTCTACAGATCTGTAGCCATCTCTGCAGCGTTATAATGCTCACATCCCTTTAGCCCCTTGGCTAATGGGAACACCGTTCTTCAGAGCAGAAAGGAAACAGAATATGTGACTGTATCTCAGTCACTTAATTGCAAATTCAACTAGTTTGGCTCCAGGTGCTGAAAAGCTGATCAAAACCTCTCGACTCTCCAGTGAAGCAGATGAAAGATGTTTCTCACTCAGTGCTTAGCTAAAGGGATTGCAACAAACAGTGAAGCAGCAGAAAGAACTTTTAGACTGAACTCACTGGCACAGTACTCGAGTTTCCAGGTACAAACATCCACAGGGAAAGACACTGATTTTTAAAATACCATTTTTAACACAAAAACTATCCCAAGGTCCCTTCATAGCATTAGCTCAAGTAGAAAAATCTATCAAACAAAATATTCAATCAATCCCTTTTAATCATATGATCAAAGTATTTTACCATGGCAAATTGAACAAGCATCTAAAATGAGAGAGGAAGAGCAATCAACACAGCAAAGAAATCACTTTGATCTGGGAGGGAGTAGGAGTGCAAAGGGAGGTTTGGGTGAGAAACCTGTGGTGGAGAAGACTTCTTCACTGAGGTGTTGCATTAAGGTAAGAGGAAGAGCAGATGCTGGACAATCAAGGGAGTCCCAGAGGGGAGCAGAGGATGATTTAGCCTATATGATGTGGTGGGTTCTGAAGGTCAGGGAGAAGGCATTTGATGCTGTGGTACAAACTTCTGCACCAGGGGACGAGAAGCAGTTGACCAGAAGATGGCTGAGATTTGTTTCAGAAGATGTAGACAAGGAACAAAAAAGTCTTTTTTTTCATCAGATTTGTTTAGAAAGGAATGGGCAGGACAGGAACATTTAGAAGATAGAGCTGCTGCCAGAATCTCTGTAAAATTAATTAGTAGATCTCACCTTATTTTCTACATTCATCAACAGGCCAGAGAAGAAATAAATGGATTATTTTAAAGTAATTTTCACTCCAACATATGTACTTTCTAGAAAGATAGCAAAGAAAATATAACACGCCAGACTTGATGGGATCCTTTGTTTCATACAGTGGGGCAATTTACTTTTACATTGGACTTCATATTTCCCCAGTTGGTGCAGCAAACTACTTAAACTGTGGAAGGATATTTACTATTTAGAGAAGTCCTTGGACAGCTCAGCAAACTTTGCCTTGTTTCTCTGTCCAAGAGCTATATATAGTCTTTGCTTAATCAAGGTCTCAGATGCTGTGTGAGTAGAGCTAAATATTTTCAAGAGTATAAAAAAGATAACTCCAGCCATTTTTCTCTGTTAGAACCAGTGTTTGTCTAACTACATAATAACTGAGGAAAGAGAAACTAACTTAAAGGCACATTGATTTGTGCTATTTCTTAGTCTGAAATTAACAGAGACAAGCAGATATAAACAATGCATCTTAAAAACTTTTAGACTCATAACATCTCTGCAAAGCTGCTTAGTTACCTTTCAAGTTACCTTGCTCTTTACCGCAAGATATGAACAACCAATGCCTATAGTTATACTGCCTCTGACTCTATTTGGCTCGACCTAATTATGATCTATAAATGCTATGACAATACCAATATTCTACAATCATGGCAGGAGAACAGAAAATTCATCTGTCTGAAAAAACTCACCTGACAGTGAAATCTGACAGTGAATGCCAACAACTACCCTGAGCAAAGTGCCCTTTTCTCAGCTGAAATTTGACCAGGAACCTCAGGGCTAGGAAGCTCTCTCCTGAAAAACGGATTGAAAGGTGTTCACTGACTCAGAGTCTTCAAGGGTCTGTTTCCATTTCTGTTGGTGGATAGACAATAGGAAATGACCAAACAGGGAGCCCCTTTACCCTTTTGTTCCCCCTCTCCAAACTATCAGACCAGAGAAGGATTGGTGGGATGGGAAGGTGCCCTGGGAGGAGCAGGTTAGGAAAATGACAGCTACAGGCAGCTTTATGGGAGAGGATCAGGATCTGCAATTTGAAATGCAAAAGAAACAGATTTCTCCATACTATGTGGGGGAATTGAGGTGGAAAAGACAGGAGGGTTTCCAATGGATTAGGGGTGAATTTAGTCTCTGCCGCTGTTATCTTGTTCATCCACCTCCTCTAGCAAACTTTGCCTCTTGCTCTCTCACTTGGAAAATACCCCTTGACACAAAGGCCGCATTAACATGAGGCATGGGGCAGTGTAAGAGACAGCACGGAGCTACAGCCATCAGCTGTCGTTCATTTAGAAAAAACTGGGACCTCCGAGGAACGTGAGCAGGGCTTTCACACTGGTGTCGGATGGAACGGCTCGGTTTAAAACACCAACAGTTCAAATGCCACGCGTGAGCAGCCCGGGACTACGCCAGGACTGCCGTGGCCACCCACGGCCCCTGACACCCCCCTCCGGGCCAGGCCCTTCCCCCGGGCCCAACGCTCCGCCCCGGGGCTGCTCCGCTCGTGCCCGCCGGGGGCCGGGGCTGGCGCTGGGGCGGGCCGGGGGAGGGCTCGCCCGGCTCCGGTGGCCGGGCCCGGCCAACCCGCGCCCGCCGGGGCTGAGCTATAAAAACGCCGGGAGCCGTTAAGGTAGGGGCTCGAGTTGTAGGTAGCTGTGCCTGGCACTCTTGGGCTGGGCAGCTCGGCAGTCTAGCCGCAGCGCAGGGATCGCCGCCGGCCGCCCCCCCGCAAGATGCTGTTTTGGCACACGCAGCCGGAGCATTACAACCAGCACTCGACCGGCAGCTACCTGCGGTGAGTCCCGGGCGGCGGCAGCCCTGGCACGGTAGTTGGTGGGTGTTCGGTCGAGTGCCTTGTCCCGCGGCCGCTCGCCCGCTGGGTTCCCCAGCGGCGCTCCCGGTGCCCCGCAGCGCCGCCCGCGGTCAGCGCTGCACCCTCTGACTGAGAGACCTTTTTCCTTGTTTCTTTTATATTTTTCGTTTGTTATTTTTTAAGCGCCTCGTTAGGCAGCTCTCTGCAGCGTTGTGTTATTGCTTGTGCCGGGTTCCCTCTTCTCCGGGTTGCGGTAGCGCATTTCCAAGGGAGGAGGTGCGACAGCGGCGGAGCGCTGTCAAAAGTCTGCGGAAAACGCTTGTTGGCAAATTGAGAAGGCACCCAGTTTTCTGGGGATGGGATTTCTTTCTCTGCTTTCTGGGACGATGTGTGAAAAGCGCAGAATATCACTTTCTGAGCTTGCCTAAACCAGCTTTTTCCTGCCTCCGCACAGTTGCGTTTAATTAAATATGCCTAATTTAAGTACAAGGGCCGCTAAACAATAGTCTGTAACATGTGTAGCACAAACCCGTGTTTCCTCCCTCCAAACGATGTCAAACCAGGCAACTTTGGGAGTTCCGTTTTTGCTGGGTGCTTGTGAATTATTTGCTTTCTGAAGATAAAAGGCTCAGCCGTCAGCTGGTGTCGGTTGCTGGAGTGGGATTTTGCTGAATTATGGCCGTGGAGAGCCTGGCTGTGGCCCAAGAACCCTGACTTTCAAATGTACCCCCAGATGTACTCTTGAGGGAACATTGAGTTTGTCTGGGGAAGCACTTCGAACGCAGATAATGCTTCCCTTTCAAGGAGACATGCTATCTTGACTAATTCTGCTGCCTGTCAGTGTACATGCAGGGGAATTTTATTTTGGACTAAATAATAATCTCTCATTATCAAGTGGTACAATACTGGGAGATTCTTGCCTTCTGGCAGCTTTTCCACTTCTTCATACAAGATTCTTCATCTCCTCTCTCTATATCAGTAACTCAGTTTTACAACATGTATGTGGCAAAAGTCTCGTTCTCTCTTGCTTTGCGCTTGCAAATCTGATTAGTTTAGGACAGTGAGAATGGTAGTAGCAGAGGAGCATCAGCTTTGGTGTTTGTGCATATTCTCCATTAGAGAGTTTTTATGGTGCTCAGGCTGCTTCATTAACTCCCTGGATTTGTAGCAGGAGTGCTGCAAGATCATCAGGTCTGGGTCAGGCTTGACTCCACAACTTAAATTCCGTTTAATGGGCCAGAAAACACATTAGGTTATTTTTGCTGGCTTGATGCTAGCTGGGGGATAAAGGATACCTGTTCTGTCAGGAAGGCTGCTGGTATGAAGGTGACCTCTTGGTGTTTTAGGAACAAACTTAAGCTTTAGTGAGAGTATCTGCTGCTGCTGTGACCATGGTGGGTTTGGTCTGGGACTAAAATCCCTAAAACCAGTTTTATGGCAACAATGCCCTCAGGTTTTTCAGGGAAGGTTGGTTGAACAAACCTTTGGGGTTTTTTATGTAGAGATGGCTAATTCTGGCCAATTCACTTTCCTTGAGAATGTATCAAACATGTATTTCTAAAAGGGCCATTTTTCTGCTGAGCTATGGCTTTCTGAAGGCTTTCCATACCCCCTTGTAGTAACTGCACAAGAAACTGAAATAGTACAATACATGAAGTTGCTGTAAGAAAAGTTTGTATAAATTATACTTTGCAGAGAATGGGAACTTTCTGTGTATCTGAGATATCCATGTAAGTTCTACTGTACCTCAGTGGTATTTGTAGCTAGAGCAAGATGATACTACAGAAAAATTTTTGTAAATCTTCATTCATTTTTTATGAAAACCCAGTATGTGTTTTACTCTGTTCTTTCAGCTGACTGAACTCTCAAATAATTATCACTTCCCAGGTATGCAAACTAACTGTTATTTAAGACCAGAACTGTAAATCTTTAGTGTAAAGGTGAAACTTAGGAGACTTTTGACCTTATTCTAAGATCCAAACACAGGTCAAATGTTTAAGAAGGTCTTGACCCAAAGCAATGATACCACAGGCCATTAGCTCAAATACTCTAAGAATAAAAATGTGATCAACTTCGTTGGAGCTTTAATATAGTGAGCTTTTCCAGAAACCAAGTAATGGATTCCTCCATGCTTACAGTCTTCAGCAATCAGACAGCTGTTCTGGCAGGTGCAGGGAGGCAAAGACCCTGATGTGAAATTCTATTTTGTATTTAAATTTTGACTTCCCCTTACCTAAATTTCTTAACTGTTTCAGGTGAGTAGGTGTACAAATTCCTCACCCCCAACTATTAAACCCAGGCAGGATTTTGTGCACTGTTTTTGCCAAACTGCAGAAGTTTTTGGCCACCGGAGTTTTTGACTTGTTCTCATCTGTAAAGCATCAGGCATTCTGAGAGCATTGTGCAGATGAGCGGGTTAGGAGCAAATGTTGGCATCCGGGGTGAGCAGGATGACTCCAGAACAGTATCAGGTCCCGCATGTGTGTGAAGCAATGCTATGTATTTCAGAAATCCACTGCAGGCATTTCTATCACTTCATTACCGTAGTAAATCATCGCTAAGGGAAAAAAAACCCTCTCTGTGGCAGCAGTTAGTCAAGAGCTGTGATTATGTCAGTAATGCCAGGAAGCAAATGGGGCTGGATGCTTTGGAGTGGGTGATAATATGGAAGGTGTGGGTTTGGAAGAGAGAATGGAAACAGAGATGGGTGTTTCTTTTCTGCATCTGAAATGGCACCGTTTGCTCTCTGGTTTTGTTTTATGTAGATAGGAGTACCTGTGTTTGAACCAGGCACCTGAGCATTTTACTCTAAACTTCTGCACTCTTTCACTGATGACCAGCTGTCAAGGTTGTGGGTGCTATGAGTGGATCATTAACTGAACAGGCAAGGAAAAGATTATTAATGCACTTTCAGGTTGCATGCCTGTACATGCTCGATGATTTTTCGTAAAGCATTTTGTGTATGGGATTGTCAAAAGGAGCAGAATTGCAGCCTCTGTAAAGGGAATCTCAGGTATTCACACACCTGGAAGAAACAGAGGAGAAAAAGAATCACTTATTCTGAATTGTCACCGTGTTCAACATAATCCTCCTAATTTGGAAGGGTATTAATGTTTTAAGTAGGTGGACACAGTGATCAGCGGTGTTAGTGGCATAGGGAAGGCTAATGTGGTTCTTCAGTATCAGCCAGGCTGAAATAAGGATGCTTATTCCTGACGTCTCGTTTTGTACTAATCAATTGATCATTTGTTGAGCTCTCAGCCTTGCTAATACCAGTTCTGCTTGGGGATTAGTGTGGGTTGGGATCAGCCTGTGGATAAATCAGCAGGTAGGTCAGTATCAACATCTTGTAAAGAATTGAGAACAGGGGCTGCGTGCAGGTCTTAGTGAAGTTGCTGCCACTCACCTGTGTGTGCATTTATGAAGGTAGCCCAGTGCTGATTTAAGAGCTGTGTGATTCCTTGGGACCAGATTTGTTAGAATGCAGGGAGATCTTGTGAGTCAATTAATCCAGCAGTTCATGACATCATTTACCTGAACATCTCCTTTTTACACCAGTGCTGTGTCTGCTTCTCACTCATCCTGCTATTTGAAGACATTTTACTAATCTGACATTCAGCTGTCAAAGTGCCTCTTCTTGCTTTTTTTTTTCCTGAAAGGCTTTCATCTGAGAACCTGAGAACTCTTAATCAAATGTATGTCCACAAGGATGAAGAATCTATTTTTGATTTTTTTTTTTCTTCATCAAGAAGACTGCTTAACTGAAAAGTAAATCTGATTTATTTCTTAAAAAATTACTTTAATTCTCACACATACTCTGTTTTGCCAGTACTGTGTTGTGTGCAGTGCTGATATCCTAGAGGCAGAAGTTGCCTGTTTACATTACACAGGCCAAATTCTTTCTGCTTTAGCCATTTTAACCCGGTGTTTCTCCAGAGACTGCCCCCATTATCTCAGATCATGAGAACCAAATGCAGATTGAGGTTAGGATAGTCCATAAACTCTTTGCAACTAACTGTGTATGAATTGTACATTGCAGAGATGTCCTTGCGCTGCCGATCTTCAAGCAGGAAGAACCGCAGCTGTCTCCCGAGAACGATGCCAAACTGCCACCATTCCAGTATGTCCTCTGCACAGCCACCTCACCCGCCGTGAAACTGCACGAAGAAACCCTGACCTACCTCAACCAAGGTAGGGTTTGCAGTACACTGAAGGAGCGGATATTTCCTGGGAACAATTAATGAAATTTAATACCATACTTTGCCTTACACTGGGAAGGCAGTGGGATGGGAAAAGAGGGATGGAAGTGGGGAGGGGGTGAAGGAAAGGAGGAATATTTAATTTTTTCCATTTAGATACCAGATTATCAACTTTTTTTAAAATAATGAAGTACCACTGATTTAACTGTTGACTTAAAGCAGTGTTACAGCAGGCACAGTTCCCTGTGGCAAAGCACTGGCTTGGTCTCAGATTACACTGCAGCCTCCTACCTTCATCTCAGAAGGCCAGATTGATGAAGCAGATGGGCCAACTTGGCCTGGGGAAGGCTCCTAACACTGCAAGTCCCCCAGCACTACTGGAGGGCATAGTCAGAGGATGAATTAGCAGGTATCCAAGGGCTGCTCTGAGGTCTGGGCAGAGTGACATCGCTCCCATAGTCTGGCTGGTGCGGCTCTGCTCAGTGCCTGACTTGACAAGTTGCCAGGGTTCAGTGCAGCAAGGTCCTGTATAACTGACCTCACAGACTACTTCATACTCGTGGATAAACAAACACTGCTTCTCTATATTCTTTCCCCCCCCCCCCCCCCCCCCCCCGCCTTTGGCATAATTTGTGCAGGCACATCTGTGGTTGGTGTTTGGCTGTCACTTTGCAGTACCTCTTGTGCATCTTGAGGGGATCAGACCTCTCCATGCAGTGATTATGCTAAAACATACTGTGTTCATTTTCTGCCAGGTTGTAAACAAGGGCATTAGCCTAACAACAGGCTGAAGGCTGTCTGTCCTGTTACTGAGATCCTCTCCTGCCTCAGGACACTGCCCCAGCTCTTTAAGCTTCATGTACTGAGTAGGATGCTCACGGGTGCCTCCCTGACTAGGTTTCTCTCAATGCTGTTATAAATTGGAGCCTTGACCTCCCTTGGACTCTGACGTCAGATGCAGCTGGCTGCTGGATCTGTGTTGGTAGCTGGTAGACCCATGAAGCTCCCACAGAAAGATCAGTGAAGTACTGCAGGCTCTACCTAAGAAGCCAGGTATTTCCTGTCACATAAACTGGCACTGTTCTGTCTCCCAGGATCAAGAGATGCTTGGGATACGTGACTGTGTCATCCCAGTTTATCCATCTAAACACAGATCCCAGGAGGTGATAATGGGACATATCAATTGTGAGGTTGAGATGAATGTTCCTATGAAACAATTCTTTCGTGTATTGGAATAAAAGAATTTTTTGAATGAAAATCTGTCAATGGCCAAATATTTTAGCATACATGAAGCAGTACCTGCTTTTTTAGCTTGGCAGGGGAAAAGTTAGATAACTCTTTACACAATATCATGAGTTCTTAAAAAAACCTGTGTGACTGGAGCAGTCCACATTTTCCTTTGCAAAGTAAGACTGTTACTGCCTTGTAGATAGACCATATTGTGTTAGGCTTTGTCCTGCTTACTATTGCAAGGAGTTGCCTACTGCTGCATCCTGATACTGCTTCCTACTTCCTTGGCATTTCTTGGATATCGTCTCTTTCATCCCTCAAGGTGTGATGTGTCTTTGCAGAATATACCCTGGCGAGTATGAAGCTGGGCAGGCCTGGAGGAATGAAGCAGGGATGAGGCTGTCAGGAGCTGTGCAGTGGGGCAGAGTTGGGAAACTGGGATGTCTAGTTTCTGTTAGTGGGATATTGGTGAGAACATTGCCATGGGTTAAAAAGGGATGAGGATTTAGAGGTTTTGTCAGAAAATTAATCCCATTAGTAGAGTTATGTTTTATGAGCTTGAGGAGGTGTGTGAAGGGGACCTCGAGGCAGCTGACATTTCTGGAACCAATATTTGTGGCACAGCAGAAGAGCTGGCTGACTCCAAAGCACTGTGACCCAGCTACAATGCCACAGTCATCTCGTGAAGCAATTTAAGACCATTCCCTATACTTTATCACCTTGTGCTGGCTGTAAGCAAAGGGACACCTCTTGCACCTTAACCTCTCTCTGTGTTTATTGTGGATTGGCCAAGCACTGTTACATAAAACTTCCCTTCTTGAGTGTTGTGATGGATTACTTAAACAAATGGGTAACTTCATTAATGAATGTCCCTCTGCACTGCCTGTGTGTCAGTCATGGCTGGCTTGTAGTAAAGCAGATATAATGGCACAGTGCCTGTCCCAGCACCAGCAAAGCAATTCACATCCAGTGTTATTTCTTTCCCAAATTGTGAGTAAAGGGTTTTCTGCTTGCTGGGTGATTCTTACCACTTGCTGTTCAAATGTTCCTTCTCGAGCTCTTCACCACTCAGTAAAACTGATCTTTTGTCACTGTGAAGCAGCTCTGCTTCCTGCCCTCATTCTCCACATGTGACTGGTGGAAGAAAGGTCAGGTCTGACAGAGCTATGGGCTATGGAAAGCTGGAAGTATGGGTTAGCAAACTGAAGGCCAAGTTGCATAGCAGAGATAGAAGAGGAACTTGTGGAGAGTCTCATGTGAAATCTGAAAGGATTTCGTATGGGCTAGGAAGGAGGACTGTCCAGTGGCTGTGTTTGTGTATGGGTGGGAGAGGGCTCCAGGCTTGTGGAATATAATGGCTTCTCTTGAACCTTGCTTCTTGCAGGATAGACCCAGAGGGATGGTCAGTGGTGTTGAGGAGGAAGAGATCTTTGGCTGGGGCTCTCCACAAGGGTGGAGGCTGAGAGGACTCTGGAGTTGGAAACCAGGGACCAGCGTTCTCACCAAGGGCAGGGGAAGTATTTATGAGGGAACATAACGGAGTGAGCTTAGCTGTAGTGTTGACTTGGGGACATTCAGCAGTGGCAGAGTCCCAAGTTTGTCTGGTCCAGTTTGAAACCGTGAGTGCTCTCTGGCCACAGCTGTAGAACCAGCCTGTAAATGAGGTAACTAGAGTCAAATCCGTAGCTTGGTTTCCAAAGACTGACTCATTACACTTGTCTTTCCCAATCTCTTTCCCCCCTGCCTTACCACATTCCTTGGGAAACTGGAGCCAAATTGAACACGGTCTTAGTTTGCTGAACCTTAGGGCAGTTCCTTCTTTGAGAGGTCTTTACTGAATCTCAGGAGGATTACTCATCTAATTGGACAAAGTATAGGCTTATTAATATGGTGTCTCAATACCACTCCACTGTCAGTCCATGAAACTGATAAAGGTGCTGTCCCTGCACTGGAAGTTCCTGCTGGCATTGCTCCTGTGGTCAGGGATCACATCTGTCAACAGAGTAACACTGTCCAGAAGTCTGCAGAACAAACATCCTGGCTAGTTTCTGGAACTAGCCTGCCTTTTAGCACTATTTCAGTGTCTCTTGTGGATAAGGATGTTCAGACAAACAGTCAACCAGCAACCATATTACAAACCACTGCTTCAGCAAGATGGCTTAATGCAGTGCATATTCCATGGTCTGCAGTCATATGGGGTGTGGTTTGACTATAGCTGGTTGAAACTAGTTTCAAACATGGACAGAAATGGAAGCAATGAAAGGTGGTTACAGAAATTGCAGCAGGAGGAATGTGGAGGAAATAAGCACTGTGTACAGTAGATCTGAATGCTAATAAATGTGAGGAAAGAAAATCATTCCTTTAAAAAACAAAATGCCAAAAGTCACAAAAACCTGAAAGTCATTGCCCAAGGGAATCAGCTTGTAGTGCCAGAACCACGTGTGGACTGTGAGCTGTTCAAGTCATGGTTTTGTTTCATGATCAGCATTGGGCCGCCTTAGAACCTCAGATCTGAATTACTTCAAATAGATGGAGGTTAAGTTTAGTGGCAGAGGGTCACTGAGAGCAGACTGTGTGAGAAACCCAGCCCAGTCTCCCAGTGGTACTTCAGAGTAACTGGCCATCATCTGCTTGTAAAGTTTTCCTGGGCTCCGTTCAGCTCTCCCGCTCTGCAGTGTGTGACTTGTGGTTCTTGGCCGTGCAAAGATTTTAGTGTACAGCTGGTTAGGGTTTGGAAGGCTGCAGACCTCGGCTTTACGGTGTCTTCCAGGAGTCAGCCTTAGTGCCAGTCCTAGATGGTTCAGAAAACAAACAAGCCAAAACCCCAAACTGTGAGGGAAAACCACTACATCTGAGAGAACTTGCATTATTGGGAATGTTGCTGTACAGCTCCATAAGCAATAGATGCCTCATAAATCTAATGATGGACTTAGTTTGAGTCTGGGTCACACCTAAACAAAACCCCCAAATTTCAACCCCAAGGGTGCCAAGGCATATATCCAGGTTCAAGATATATGTGCATAAACTGGTACATTTTAATTGGTGCCGCATGTGAAATGTTCTGGGTGTTGTCCTGCCTCAGCTCAACTGCAGATGTGCTCTGGTTGATTCTCCAAAGAAAAGTGCAGGAAGCACTGGGCAAGGAACAGCTAAAGAGGATGCTTTGGAGTTTGGTTGCTAATTGTTTGGGTAGGAGATGAAATTGCTTACAGCAGAAGGCAAAAGAGAACCTTTGACTGCTTTAAAAAGTCTAAAGTTCAGATTTGGTTGTCTAATCTTCTACAGCCAGAGAACCCAGTTTTAAACGCTGAGATTTACAGTAAATGAAGAAAGCTGTTTTATATTGACGTTAACTCCTACGTAATTGAGTTTTTATGGGGTCACAACTGCCTGTATGTTTGTACTTTTCCTGGAACAATTCTTTATTTGCCTAAATGAAGTGTAGAGAAGGCTGAGTGACCAACTCTGGCTGGGTGTGCTTCTGGTTTAATTGTAACTGTTTATGGGGATATTTTTGATTTGTCCCGTGTTAGGAACTGCTTCTTTTCCTAACAGCCAGTGCCATCACTGACCGAGCCCTGGGCATGTGTAGGAGCTCTGCTGTTGATGGCTTCTCCCATGTGGACAAATGCTCCACCCTTGCCTGAGATCACAGGCACAACAATAGCTTTGTGTCACTGAGACTGTGAATACCAGGTGCTGTCTTGGTGCCTGCCCACCGACCCATGCATCCTTGTTTCCTAATCATTGTGGGGTGCCATACTGCTCCTTGACCCCTTTCCACTCTGTTTCTTGGGTTTGGATGGCTTAAAAAAGGAAATGGCTAACAAAGCTAATTTGTCTTTCCCATTTCTGAAAGTCGCTTTTGGTGTTTTTGGTTCTTGTGGTGCACTTCATCTTTGGAGAAGGAATTTGTCTCCTGCCTGACTTTGGAGACAGCTCTGAGTAGGTTCTGGTGTCTCAGTTGAAGCCATTAATTGTGCTAGAAGCAGTTTCCCCATATGTTTGGCAGCTATGTCTTCACTTGGCAGCCCAGGATAAACAACCCTGTCTCCAAACCACACTATCCCTAAGCTCACCATGAATCTTGCTTCAGATGACAGGGCATCTCAGCGTAAGTAGAGCATCTGACTTCTGTTGTCCCTAGGAAGCTAGAATCTCAGTTGTCTTTTAACCAAGAGGCTGTTTTCTATTCTTTTTGTAATCCTTTCTTCTGTTGCTAACATCTGGATGAAATTCAAATGGGATTGTGAACTTGCTGGATTGCAGCCTGTGCACAACTCCTACTGGAAGCCCCTAGATTGCATTTTGTTCTTGCATAAATCTTCAATGCCTGTGAAAAAAGGAAGTTCTCAAAAGTTTCTCAGAGTGTAATAAGAAGTATGAAAATATTGGGAAGATTTTTCCTTTTATTCCATGCCATTTTAAAATTTTACCCCATTGTCCATATCTACTTTAGATTCCTTTAATTTTGACAGAGAATTTTTTGCCTGTGATTTTACAGGATTTGATGTTTGTGTGAATGTCACTGTCAGCATGAGAAGATGCAGAAATTTTCCAGTTAGCTTCCTATAATTTGCGGTGTCCTAAAGTACTACATTTTAAGTAGCAGTAAGAAGCTTGAGAAATACTGTAGGTTTGACGTGATTAGCTATTTTTCTAGGAGTGTTATACGTTTTTATAAGAGAATATATTTTTCCTAAAGAGGTGGGGAAAAGAAGCACCTTTTTTTCTCTCACTTGCTTCCTACCAAGCATTTATGTGTTCCTGAAACTAGACAGCAAGCACTGGAGTAGTGAGATTCCTCCTGTCCCAGCTTGGTGCCTCGTTTGTGACCAGTGTGGAAGGTACAGTCAGCTTTGATCACGACTCCTTCCCTGCCCTGTGGTCAGTGCTGATTGAGCAGCCAGGAGTGGGAGTGGGACATCCT
The DNA here is from genome assembly GCA_013397935.1 of Dasyornis broadbenti. Lineage (NCBI taxonomy): Eukaryota > Metazoa > Chordata > Aves > Passeriformes > Dasyornithidae > Dasyornis > Dasyornis broadbenti. The sequence continues at coordinate 860,446 of VZRN01003962.1, forward strand.
TCTCCCAGTTTTCTATTGCAGAAATGTGGTGAAGGAAGGGACTTAACCTGGGGGCATCTAAGGGAGCTGCTGGGTAGGGTCAGGAGTCATACTCAACCCTTCTGCATCGCTCGTTAGCACCCTCACCCAGGACCATTCTTTTTTTAGTTATCTGAAACTCAAGTAAATATTACACACAGAGCTCCTCTTACAGAGCTATAAAACCTGTTGTCCAAATTGACTTAAAACAGGTTGAAACCAGAAAAAGCCTGTATTTTTTACTTACACAGAGAGGACTGAGGTTTTCTAAGCTGGAAGATGTGACTAAGATAATCCTGAGTGTTTCAAGTACATGCTTGAGAGAAGTGGAATACAGGAAGAAAATATTTTCACAGGGTAGGTATTTTTTTCAGCTTTTCATGGAAGTCCATAATTTTTTCACTGATTAATTTGTATTAAAAATGGAAGTTTATAACATTGTTTAGATTAGGCGAGATCAAGTGGATGAAGTCTATGCAAAAGAAGCCCGAGTGCACACAGTGAAGTTAGCAACCAGAAGCGTTTCTGTGCCTGCTGGCTTGTTTTGTGTCCTTGATTCAAAGTGGGACTGTAGTCTTCGGGGATTTAAATGCACCTCACTCGCTTTTGCGTAGAAACCACTGTAAATGAGGAGTATTTCTGTTAGTGCCTGTTAGCTATGAAGTGTCACCACTGTAGAATAGACCAACTTCAAAAGGCTGTGGAGAGTAGGACTCAAATGTTCATATAGTAAATGAGCAGTGACATTTTCCTGTAGCAAACTTGGCTCTGAGGCAGCTCTTTGGCTTCCCCACAAGGAAGAGATAGGGAAGCAGAAAAAGGGGGCAAAGAACCCCCTTTTAGTTGGGGGCATATTGTAAAAGGAGGAAAAACATCAAAGCGACATGATGGCAGTGAAGCTCTGTGTTGTGGTGGTAGAGTTAGTGGTTGAACTTGTGCTCTATGTTCCTGTAGCGTTACTGCCCTGTTGGTAGGGGCAAACAGGGCAGGAATTCTAGGTGTTGAACTCCTGGGTACTCCTGGTGGAGCTAAGAGGGCTTTTTGCAAGGGGAGGGGCAGGTGAAGGGCCAGCCTATCAATATTAAACCAAGGCACGTGTAAATTGTGGTTCTGATTGCCACAGTACAAGCAAATTTGGAAGGAGACCACACAAAAGAGTTAATGGGCATTAGTCATGACTGGGCAGCTTGATGTAGATGCAATCTGTACACTGAAAACCAGAAACTGGGAAGATATGGCAAGGAAAGGGATGGCTGTATGGACCATGCTCCCTCTCTGGGTGCCGTGTTGAAGACGGGATGTGGGGCAAGATGGGCCGGCAGTGTTAGAATGACTGTAGTGTTCCTTTTGCATTTCCTGGCCTGCAGCTTGTCCTCCTTTGCAGGATTTCCATCTTCCTAGCATAGTGGGAACTTCCAGGGTGGCCTATTGTCTAGCTGGTGAATTCATAATATCCACTGGATAAACATCTACAGCATCTTGTCAAATGAGGCTGTAGTAAGCAACTACAGAATATCCACTGTCATTTGTGGTTCAGGGACTGAGGGTTCTGCTTTTGCTTCTTGTCCCTGCATAGTGTCCACACATGGGACACTTGAGCAAGTCTTATGCTAATTTTTATTTTTGCTTGTGACTGGCTAAAAAGGTGTGGGTCATCAAGCATGCAAGTTCATGTGCCAGCTTTGCCACTCTTGTCTGTTTACCCTGAAGGTTCATTAATCTTTCTTGTCAGAAAAATTTTTGTATGTGCCTGATGCCCTGAATAGTTGTATTTGGCTGTTTCAAAGGTGATCCTCTTGCCTGCTGGATGTGCTTTGGTTTGGTATGATAAATGCTTGCTTCTTTTTCCATCCCCCTCCTTCTGCATGGTGCGTTTGACTGTCAGCATTCCTTTGCCTTTATCTGTGCGCTCTTTAGGATGTCCATATAAAGTTGCTAAATGGAATTTTTATTGGACAGCTTGGCTTAATAATAAACAGTTTCCATGCTGGTTCTGTCTAGTGCTGTGGGGGTCCATTCTGAGAAAGAGAACTCTCAGCTGTTTGTTTGTTTTTTTTTTTTTTCCTTTTCCACAGAGTTTTGTTGGGGATATTGCTTAGTCAAAGGTTAGCGTTTAATTAATTTCTGCAAAGGCTGCTTTGTTAGATTGAGTAAGGCCTGAGTCATATCAGCCTGGAACATCAACATCCTAATTGGAAGTTAGTGTATCGTGTCAGTGTATTGTGAAGAAAACCACAAAATGCATAGTGCAAATGGCCCTTGAAATGTAACACCAAAACAAAGAAAAGCAAGCAGGGTATTACAGTTGTGTAGTAAATAATATTTGAACAAAATGTAACTTTGAGCTTGAAATGGTGATAATATTTTGTAATCAGAAATTACTAAAATTTCTGATGGCTGACTAAATTCCATGGAAATCAGTAAGCTGTTAAACTTTTGAGCAAGTAAAAGCATTCTTGTGTTGAACTAAATTATTTTTCATCTGTAGTAAGTTGTTGACTTTCAGTTCTTCTGTCCCCACATTAAGTGGTCATGCCCACATTTAATGTGTGTTAATTATCAAAGACAATGCAAGTTTAAAAATGTAAGCAGTCTATAAATCTTCCTTCAGATAGGTGGAATTGCTTCATGAATTACGAAGCAGGAAGTCTCTGGACCTGGGTGTTTGCTACTTTGCTGGGTACTACTTTGTTTGTAAAGTGAGTTGCTCAAACTCTGGCCTAGGAGGAGGTGACATAAATTTGCTGTTGCCCAGGGAATTTCTATTTAAAATAGAAATTACAGTATATCATCACCCACCTGGGTTTTTATTGGTGCCCCTGAAGGTTTCAATAAAGTTGGGAGACAAACTGCATCTCAGGAATTTGCTGTGGTTTTCTGAATATTTATTACTGTCCTGTTCTCTGCCTGATGTAGGGAAGAAGGGTTGTGGTGAGTGAGGGGAGCACTGAGTCACACAGACGTGCAAGAGGCTGCTGCGGAATCAGCTGTGCTGGAGATTTGCTCGCAAAGTGTCCCCTTCATTTCAGGTGGTGACAGAGGTGCTTTAGGTGCCCCTGTGCACATGTCCAGTATTACACCTGACCAGAGACCTGACTGCTCACCGACTTCAAAGCGATCTCAAAGCTGTGTTGCCTGTGGTGGTGCAGCAATGGCCAGTGTTGAGAGCATGGTAGGGAAAGGGTTTCAGCAAGTTGCTGGCTTTTAGCCCTATCATCGTGCTAAAGGGGACTGATCTAAAACAGCACTGCTGCTTTCCACTGCCACAGTTGTTTTTCTAGGCTCTTTTTTCCATCTGAACCCAGTGAATGTTGAACCCTTGTCAGCTGAGGACAAGGTGCTTGCCCTGGTTCTGGCCCTGGGATGTTCAATCAAATCACTTCAGAGTCTCAGCACTGGTATTCTTTGCCCCTGTCTCCAGCTTTACCAACAAGTATTGACTTGGAAAGTTGTAGTCTGACCTGTATTAATCTGTATTTCCATCTGAGATAGATGGAAAAACTCAGTATGGGGGAACTCTGTATTTCAGCTCTATGTTTTGGGCTTAACTAGTTGTAGTTGTTCTTGGGAACTGGAAATAGAGATTGTTTAACTCACACTTTACAGACATGTTTCTTTACAGATTTGAATACCTGACTAAGAATGATCTGTTACTGATTTAATTTTAGCAGAAAATTGTCAGTGTGTGCCTGCTAGTGCTAGTGAGTCAGTGATGCAGTATTCATAAATGAGATGTGTATCAGAGCCTTGTGTGACTTGTTTGCCCTCTGATGCCAGGGGGAGTTCAGCTTTCTTCAGGGTAGGTTGCTATTATTCACTTTATTTTACAAAGGGATTTTGTTTTACAGCATTCAAGTGGTCGTTCATTAGGACCTTTTTTCCCTGCAGTAATAATTGCAGGGCTGAGACTGTAATTCACTATTTTTGGGAGTTTTGCTGGTAGTGATGGTGGAAAATAGAGGGTGAAGAAGGTTTGGAAGGTATTTTTCAAGGAAAAAAATACAATCAAGGCAATTTGGTGCTATAAAAGTAAAAGTATCTGAATGCTGTCCATGCTAATAAATTCTGATGAGTACCATAAGCCACAAAGCAATGAATTTGCTGGAAAGTTTTAAGGAGAATAAATTAAAAGTCAATACCAGAAGATGAATATATAAAGAAACTTTGAGGAATTAGGACCAAATTCTCACTGACAGAGTTTCACAGAGAAGGAAAAAAACCTGATGTTTTCTGAAGCTTGGCTGGGAGCAGTCTTGTTTGATAATTGTGTAGCAACTCAAGTTAAACATTCAGAGTTCAAGGGGAAAACAGTTAGCATAAAATACCATTTTGATTGAGGTTTTTTGTGGCATAAACTGCATTCCAGGGCTTCCATCAGATGACCCATATATCTTTCATCAAAGCATTTTATTTCCTCTTTGGCTTTCTGTTTAATATTAACTCTGTCTACACTGCAATTTCTTTTTCACTGGTCTGCAGGATCTGTTTCTGACTCCCTCCAAGGTGAATCACTCCTGTCAGGTGGAGATCTGTGGTGCCCACTGCCTTCTGAGGTGCAGTTCTGTCCCTGTCCCATGCAAGGGGCCAAAGATACATGCTGTAGAGTTTTTGAATGCTTGATGCTAGTTTGAAAGGTACACGGATGGTTCTTTTACGCCCATTGTCTCATTATAACTGCAAATATGCAGATCAGCCTGACCAAAGAGTGAGAGCGTATCAGTGCACAAGGGTGTCCCTAAAACTTGCTCATTCCTGAGATATTTGGTGAATGGCTGACAATGCTTCTGGTTTGACCATTGCTTTCCTCCATAGCACAGCTCCTACCACATTTTGCTGTCCCTGTAACTCCCATCTGAACACAGTCATAGATGTATTTTACTGTCTCTTGCCCTCAAAACCTAAATTAATTTTCTGTAATGATTAATTAGCCTCATATTTGCATGGGAATGAACTGTAAGTGCAAGAGATGCTTGGCTGTTTGAATGTGTTTAAGGTGATGAGCTGTATCACTCTCTAGCTGGTGAAGTGTATCTCCAGACTGAACCATTGTGCAGCCAAGTGCATCATACAACATAGATAAACATGTACAACACATACAAGTCTGTAGTATAGCAGATGTGGCACTTAGGGACATATTTTAGTGGTGGGCTTGGCATTCCTAGGGTAATGGTTGGACTTGATGGTCCTAAGGGTCTTTTCTATGATTCTGAGAGAAAACACATTTTCTTAACCTGATTTTTTTTATGCTAATGTAACTGTATTGATTATGTACACCTCTCTATAATTTGTTAGGTGAACAATATTAATGTGTATCAGTGGAAACACTAGAAAGTCTTCTGAGTTAAAGTGTGGAAGACCTCAGTTTCAGGACTGTGGTTTACAAAATACACTTTTGTTGTCCATCAGTCTTCAAAGGCAGATCACTGTAATTTTGTTTTATTTATGTGCAAAGAGATGGGTAAAGATCTGTGCATGTTTCCATGCTTATTTTGGTACTTTATATGGTTTTTTTTCTCCACTCTCCCCATGCCCTAAGTCACTTGCCATATTCAAGGGTTGTTTCCTGTTTGCAGAACTCCTACTAACATCAGT
>VZRN01003962.1:866171-887054 GCA_013397935.1 Dasyornis broadbenti
CCCCCCCCCCCCCCCCTTTTCTTTTTCTTATCTGCCAGCCAGCTGAATAAGCACAACTATCTCTGTGCTCTGTGGACACGGTCTGTACTCATGCGGGTGGGATTCTCAAAAGGCAGTCTGCCTTTCTGGCACATCTACTGTCATAAGTCTTCCATTTCTAAATCCAGATCCAAAAATGTACCATTTTTGTCTCTGCTGGTGGAAGCTGTTAGAGTGAGATAGATCTACTATGCAGTTTTCTGCAGGACCAGTTCTGTGGAGATACTGGTTGAGCCAGAAAATCCAAACTGGTCTCGTCCTTAGTGCTCGCCTTGTCATACCCTGTGCATTTTTCAGGAAAAGGGAGGATAGCAAGATGAGCAAGGAAAGCTAGCTATAAGGTATATATATGCTCTATTAATCCAAATGATTCTATTCTGCCTTGGTACTGGCTGCAGGTTTATTGTAAAGACTTGGTGTAGTACAATGAGCTTTTGTACTGTCTTAGTCATTTTTGTGCATAAGGTATTGAGACCTCAGTCTCCTTTGTCTGCTGTCAGCCTTGGAGATATGTTAATTCATAAACCAGTTAGCTGAATTCTGTTGAATTTACTAAATTCCTTACGTGAGGGTGATGGTGGGGCGGTGCAGTGTGAATTACCTTCTTAGAACTGGTCCTTGCCCATGCTGCCTCCACACACATCTGAAGGAGTATTTATGCCCTTGGCAGCGACTTTCAGGCCTTATGAAACAAATTTTGGTTTTGTGGTTCACCAAAACACCTTACAGGCCGGACTGCTCCCTGAAGAAGGCAAGATTTTGCCCTAGTTGTCATCCTCTGCAGAATAGTGCCTGGACCTGTTGTGCACCTTCACACAAACATTGCTTTGGCAGAGTTGCTTTAGCAGAAAGGACAGACAAAAGCAGTGTTACAATTATGTGATCTGGGGGGACAACTGCCTCGAACACCCGGGTGACTTTCTGGAGGGTGACAAGAAAACTGTAGCAGCCCCAGGAGTCAACTATAATTGATGCCCAAAAGGAGAGCTTTTAGCTGCCTAAAGGCAAACCTTCCCCTCAGATTTCTGCCGCACTTTAGTGCTTATTGATTACTGGGGCAAATGCATTATGTTAGCAAAAATAAGCTTTCCCTGATCAAACGTATGCTTTATCCGCCACATAAATGCCAGCATGACTCTCTCATTGCTACAACATATTAAACACCTTGGAAATGTTTCCTTAAACTCTAGGTCAGTCTTATGAAATCCGTCTACTTGAGAATAGGAAATTGGGAGAGTTTCAAGATTTAAACACAAAATATGTGAAGGTAAGGAGAAATATAGATTTCTTTTCTTCCTGCTACTACATACAGCCTTTAATGAAGGGCCTGATTTTGCTCCCACTGAGACAATGGCAAACACTTGGCTGATGGAGTTGTTGAGTGCTAGTTTCACGGGACTGTGCAGCTTGGCTTTGCAGGGTTTCAGGGGAACCTTCATTCTGTTTGTGATCATGACCCCAGAGTTTCACTATGAGTATTGGGTTCAGGGGAATCCCAGAGTTCAGTGGTGAACATGGTCAAAGCTGTGGAGAGGCAGCTGAATCCCTGTTGAATCCCAGCAACATGCCTGGGATGTTACATGACAAATGGAGGGCCCAGGTATTTGAATCGTTCTGCTACGCAGATTCTGCATAGCTCCAGTTTACTTTGGTAATGGGCATAATGATGAACACATAGAACTTGATCAGTTGGTTTGGGGGATTTTTTCCTGTTGTTTCCTCCACTCCCAAAACAGTTCAAATTAAAAAACTTTGGTCCGGACCCTGTTTCTGGATCCAACCTTCAATTCTTGGCTGTTCTGCCTCAGGATTTCCTTTAAGAAGTGGAAACTAGTTGCAAAATTTGGATTCCAGTTTGGATTTCAAATGTTGTCCAAGTTTAGGCTGTTCCCTATTTCTCTTTTGGCCCGTTTCAGGTAGTATGTGGGTTGGAATTCCAATTTTGCAGGTGTTCCCACTGTTGCTTGTTTGCATCTTGAAGCTAGGGTTTGATTTGGGCATTTTTCAGGTTCGCTGGCAAAAATTGCTCACTCATTTGATACAGAAGTCCCCAGCAGAAGTGTGGGCTTGAGAAACTGGGATATTAGGGGTCATTAACTCGTGTAAGTGTAGCACTCTGAATACACAAAAGAATGTATAGTTAGGAGTGCTTAGGACTTGTCTGCTCTGGGGATTGCCCTTATTCCAGCGTTTTTTCTCCAGTTATTGGCATGGCTACACCATTGCAGACCAGCCTGCTGTTACAGATGCTTCCCTTTTCTACGCATGTTTAACTACTCTGGGGCAAATCCAATGGCTGGCTGTTAACGGCTGGAATCAAGTTTAATTCCCACTGACAAAGTGTCTGGACATGTCAGCTCTACCAGTGCAGGGACAGGTGAGCTGGCTTCCACATTTGCAAATCAGAATGGGATATACTGGGGTTAGGACATGGTATAGACACATTAAATATTACTCCCATATGAGCCTCTTCGGGTGTTGAGGCAGTACAGTGATGTTTACATGCCATGGCACCTAAGATTAGCTGGACATCGCTGTAGTGCTTCCAGAGTGAATCCCAGAAAGCTGTACAGGGCTGTGTTACTCCTGTAAGATGTGCCCTGTCAAGGGGGAAATGTGTTTCTCTCTTAGGGTTCCCTTAGGAATTTGATACAGATGGTGATGGGTCTCTTAGGTGGACCCTCTACTCTCCTCATCAATGGGGATGAGAAACGTAACAGATCAGCTTTTGCTTCTACTCTGGAAAACCAAAGTCATCTTGAGAGAGGATTCTGGATCATGTTGTTCATGTTGCTGTCTTTTTTTAACAGAGCATAATTCGTGTAGTTTTCCATGACCGCCGCCTGCAGTACACAGAGCATCAGCAGCTCGAGGGCTGGAGGTGGAGTCGGCCTGGGGACCGCATCCTTGATATAGGTGAGGCTATTTCATTGTGGCGTCTCTGCAGTGTTGGAAAGATGAGTGGTGTATGGAGTGTTTGCATGTGTGTTTAGGTTTTTTATGTCCTGCTGTCTTACAAATCCTGTATGTCTTTGGGTGGGAAGGAGATCTATTATTATAGGTCCCATGTAGAGATCTCTTTGGTGGCTTCACTTTTCACATGCATCTTGTGATTGTACAGAAATTCTTTCTCTTCTTCAATTTAATATTTTTAAAATTTTAGGGCTTTTCTTCTACAGATATCCCGCTGTCAGTTGGTATCTTGGATCCCAGGGCTAGCCCAACCCAGTTGAACACTGTTGAATTTCTCTGGGATCCATCAAAGAGAGCTTCAGCATTCATTCAGGTAAGAGATAAGTCATATTTCTGTGGTAAGTACAATGGTTAGATGTCTTTTAAAGACCTGAGGAGTTAAAATAGCCAGTACATGAAGAAGAGAGAAAGATGTGAATGATAATATACAAATTCATGTCACAGTCATGTATAATTAATCTGTAGGATACTCACTAAATCAACTTTCTGGCTACATGTTAACATTGGAGTACTACCTGTTACTGCCAGGATTTTCTTTAAAAATATACTGAGACACTGATGTAGATTTCTAAGCATAGGTTTTGTCTGGATTAAGTGTTCACAACCTAGTAGTTTTGATTGCTTTCTTCTTTCATGAATATTTCTCATTCTGAGCATCAGCTATCTGTTTTTAATCTGAGTGCAGGATTTACTTAAATCGAAGGATGGTTTTCCTGATGCCCTGTTTCTTTCTGACCTGCTTGTTCTCCTGACTATTTTGTCCAAAGGAACAGAACTCTTTTGCCTCTCTTAGTTTTTTATGAGGAGCCAAAACCTCATGATCAGTCAGTATCTGAAATTCAGATTTGCACAGGTTCCAACTGTCTCCAGAGCTGAGCACAGCTTCTGTTCTGCCAGGTACATTGCATCAGCACAGAATTTACTCCACGGAAACATGGAGGAGAGAAAGGGGTGCCCTTCCGGGTGCAAATCGACACCTTTAAGCAGAATGAAAATGGTGAATACACAGAACACTTGCATTCTGCAAGCTGCCAGATCAAAGTGTTCAAGGTATGAGGTGGTTTTGGCTTTGTCATCAACTAGATTAAGGCACAGGAAGATGCAAAGATTTGAGACTGTGTAGAAGTGGTACAAATAGTGGAGTAAACGGACAGACTTTTGGCTGGGTGTGCTTAAGATCTTAAACAGGACTCCTGTGCACAAGGTGGCATAAACACTGATCTACACAGCAATTGTAGTTGTAGCTGATGCCAGTCTGTTGTGCCTCAAACATTATAAAAATACTGAGTTATTTAGGGTGTCCACTGTGTTTTGATGTTCCTAGGCAATCAAAAGATTATGGCATCTCCAGTTTCTTTTGATTGAATCCTCCACAAACAGTAAGATTTTATCATGGAGATCCTATATACTCTTTTATTGTTGTTGCAGGAGAATTTGTCTCCCATGATACCTGGAGGAGAAAAAGATTCAGAGAGAAAGCATCTCTGAAGCTCCTAATCTGGGCATGGTAGACCTATAGCTACTTAACAACAAACTCTCCATAGGCCTGTTTTCTCATAGGATCTGCTGCTCCAGTTTTGTTCCTGTGGGCAGTGTCTGTTCTGTTCCTGGAGAGATGGTACAAATGCCAATTGAGGTGCATAACTGATGGAGCTTATGGTCCGAAATAGTTACAATCATCTCAGGACTGTGGTTGAGCTATTTTAGAATTTCAATAGGCATTAGTGGTGATGTATGGAAACAGTACATAGGCTTGATTAATTTTTTGTCTAGGAAATGCAGATCTAATCTTGTTTCATGTGTAGATTCCCATAAATCTTAAGGGGACTTTTGTAAACAGACTAGATAAATCTGTTGGCCTCTGACTCCAAACTTGCAGTACTTGGCATAAGGGAGAGCCTGTGCTTGTACTTGTAGCCTAAAGGAGCAGACAGAAAACAGAAGACTGACAGGGAAAAAATGGAAAAGAAGACTACCCAAGAGAAGGAGAAGTATCAGCCTTCCTATGAGACAACTATTCTCACAGAGGTAAAGTGTTTTAGACCCATCATACTACATCATGTTGGGAGATAAATTAAAAGAAAATAGCATCTGAGCCCTGGAGATTGTCTTGTAGAGACATGTATGCTCAGATCTGAGTGAAACTGAGAGTGGAGTGAAATTATAAAGTGACTCTCACTGTTGAAATTTATTAAAGATGTCAAAGATTTTTATGTTTTGGCATATAAACCAACCCTTAGCAGCCTGTCTTTAAAAAAAACATATTTTCTCAATGTCCATTGTGCTCCTGGGCACTTGTCATGGCTCTCAGGTGCCAGTTGTATGAGGGAGGTTTTTTTTCAGAACTGCTTGGCAGAAGCTCATGTTGGAGATGGTGCCCTTGAGCAAATGAATAGACTGTCTGATTAAATTATTAATCTATTTTTCTGTGAATGTGTCTATGAAGATGCAAAATCTGAGAAGACTCTGGGTTGTACTCTAGGAATATTATGTGCCTTTATTCTGATGCATCTGGTGTAGAGTTGTATGTCTTTTTACCCCTCCCTGCCATTACTAAGATGTTTGTATAAATTTACCGTTGGCTGCAGAATTAGTCAGCAACAGGACTCAGGAAAGGCATTTAAAAGTGTTGTTCAGTCTCCCTGTGGGAATGTCTTGTTGTTTGATTTAGTTCATTTTTTTTTGTGGAGCAGCTTGCTGGACTTCCAAAAATGATGTTAATTATTCTTAATTTAAATCAACTTCCTGTTTGTGAGATCCAGTCCCTCCCACTCAATTTTCCTCATGTTGCCAGGAGCAACCAGCATGTTTTCTGATTGACAGACCTAATTCTACTGAGTTGGCAGATCCCAGACTCCCCGTATGAGCTCTAATGCACTTTGACATATTGCATGGGGAAATGTGGGCTGCCAAAGAGTTAAATATTTGCCAGTGCTTGTGCAGTTTGATAAAATATTTGCTAGTATTTATGGAGATGATAAAGCTCCAAAGCTACACTTGCTGTCTTTTTATCATTGCAAACAAGGCCACTACAGAGCATTTTCTTGAGCTCTTGGTGGTGGTGGGTTCAACAGGGCTAGATTTCTCCTGCTGATTACAGTGGCTTAATTTCAGAGCAGAGTTGCCAATTCTAGCTGGGTTACTCTGGTTTTACACTACTGTCATGGAATATGGAGTCTGACCTATATTTGTGAAGGATTTTAGCAGCTTTGTGTCTGTCTGTCTATCTTCAATTTTCTCCATTTAATACCCATTTATGACTTGAGCTGTTTGACTAATGGCCAGGGGTTTCAGCAGGCTGGTTCAAATTCTGCTCTTTCAGTGGTATAAACCTGAAGCAATGCCACTGAAGCATATTTGTCACTCTTGCCTGGATTTAATTAGGGATTTATAATTGAGACCAGGGTATTTCTGCATCATTGCTGCCTTAAGTCTGAGTTGACTTACTGGCGTTGCTCTGACTTACAGCTGTGCACACTTTGGCCCAGTGTTATTTGGGGACAGGCTTTGTGAAATGGGAGAAAGAAATGTGGAATGCACAACTGGAATCAATCTGGCCCCCTGACAGCCCGCTTGGAGAGCAGTGTAGAAAATCCATGGCCCATCTCCTCCTCCCAGCAGGAGTGATGAGCTGAAGTCAGTGGCGTGGCAACAGCATGAATGTGGTATTAGAAGAGAATCGAATCCTTTATTTCCATACTTATGAAAGTTTCCCCACTGTCTTTCTTCTAACAGTGCTCTCCCTGGCCAGATGTGCCTTATCAAATGAACAACGCTCCATCTCCAAGCTACAACAGTTCTCCCAATAGCTTCAACCTCGGAGATGGGTATGTAACACATACATGCTTTATCTTTCCTGTTGATATGGTAGCCTTTGTGTGCATAAGTTTTGTATGTCCATACATTTCACATCCTGGAAGAAGAGGTTAAGAACCACCACCTTTCTAGGAAGGGGAAAATACTTCCCAAAAGCCTCTTAAGACTTTCCATCCAGGAATTCCCTGTAATGCAGAGTACTGTTTGTATGTGCACTGTTTATGTGGTGGCTGGAAGGTGAGCATCAGAGGGCAATTCCTGTGAGAACACACCATGTCCTGTACCAGCAGTCCCCAGTATCTTCTCACAAGTGTGTTAGAGGCTTTCAGCATCTCTTCAGAGTTGGTATTCTTCCTTACTTTCTGTATTGAGGTAGTTTGGGGTGCTGAATTCCCAGGTGAATGAGATGTAAAGAAATCCTGTTTGGGGCAAAACAGCCTGGGTTTTGAGAAGCCATTTTAAAACAAAGGACTAATGAGAGCATGTTTAATTCATTAAATAGCCATTATGAAGAAACAGTTCTAGTGATCCTGAAATGCTCAAGATGATAACTGGTATCAGAAAGGTACAGCAGGGTCCCTCAGTACTTCTGAGTCTTCCCTGCTGTACATACTTTCCCTTAGGAATTTGGCATAGGCCTTTCTTTTTCTTTTGGTGGGACTCTGCCATCATACTGCCTTCCCACATAGCTTATTAATCCGTTGATGTTGTATCACTAATTTTCAATGAATCTCCTCAACCTATGAATAAGGGCAAACACTGAAATTACAACATTTTGTGTTAGTAGAAAGATCTGTTGAGCATTTTCTTCCAGTTGTGGGTCATTAGCTCTTTGGTAAAATCCTTGACAGTTTAGAAGTCCTGTCTGTGTTTAGGAGAGTTTAGTATAAATGTGGTTTTCTGTAATATAGTTAAATTGCAATTTACTATGTTTAAGACAACACCAGGGTTGAATTACAAAATTATTCAATTTTTGTGAAGAATTATTATTAGACAGTGGGTTTAGTTAAGATATTTCTGGCTCATAGAAATTTTGAGTTCAGCCACCCTGTAGGTTACAATTTACTTGCTTAGATGATGTCACATTAGTGAATCACCCATATGGAAAATCTTGAAGGAGGTCAGTATACCTGAGTTTTTCTCTCAGTGTTGAAGAGGACCTGAATTGACCAACAAGATTCAGGTAAAGAGGGTTTTTTCTATTTTTGTTCCAGATTTTGGACACCTTTTTAAAAATCTGATAGAGAAAAAAGCCAAGTTGGATGTAACTGGTGAAAGTTGAGTCAGAGGAGGGGGAAGAGGATGGACACTGCAATGTAAAATTTAAAATAATGTATTTTTTTTTCTCTTCCAACTTTATATAATTTCTTTTAGCAACAGTTCTCCAACCCACCAAATGGAGCTCCTGCCTCCCAGCAATGATGTAAGTACTTGAGATCATGTTAATGTGGTGCTTTTCTCTTTTAGGACACTGGTGAACAGTTCATTTCAAGACCTTCTTATTCTTTTTGCAATGTAGCATCTCCTTCCTTCTGCTTCTATTCAAGATGCCCAGCAGTGGCTTCATCGTAATAGGTTCTCTCCATTCTGTAGACTCTTCTCAAGTTTTTCGGGTGAGTTTAAACAGTCCAAGTATTTTGGTTTTTTCTCTTCTGTGAGTGCAGCCTCATGTAGCATCTGCTGCTGGCCACTTTTGATGGGACCCCTGGTCTGATCCAGTGTGGTTATTCTTTGGTTGTCAGATTAGTTACCATTTGTCAAAACTGTTTACAGACATATAGAATAAGTAAAGAGGGAAGAGAATAAATTAAGATGGAAGGGACTTCCTGAGTTCATTAAGTGCATCCTTGAAGCAAGTCCAGGGCCTTGTGCTATCTTTGAGTATCTCCAAGGTTGGAAATTCCACAGTCTCTCTAAACAACCTCTTCAAGTACTTAACTGCTGTCACAGTGAAAATGCTTTTTCCTATATCTAATCAGCATTTCCCGTATTTCATCTTCTGTCTGCTGCCTCTCATCCTGTCCCTGTGCACCTTTTAGAAGCATCTGGCACCTTCACTGTACACTCCCATTAAGCAGTTGTACCCACCAGTAAGATGGTGGAAGGGGCAAATGGTAAAGGTGTTGAAACCATGAGGAGACTCTCTCTGACTTGCAACATGAAGAAATAACCCGGTGAATGTGACAGTTACAGAAAACTGGGTGATTCAATGGCCACTGTGAAATATCTAGCTTGTTTCTGAGTTAGCTAGAATGTTTTCCAGTGTAGCACTGCTCTTTTGGCAGCTTCCAGCTTTCTATTTCACAGTGATTGATTTGAAATGCACACCTCTCTGAATTTGCAACTTCTCTGTGTAAATCTTAGCTTTGTGGATTCTCTCCCCCTGCCCTTTCCTGCTGCCCATACACACAGTTTGGAATCTAAGATTTGCTTAACTTCTGAAAAGAAATCAATTTGAAATATGTAGGTGCCGACTTACTGAAGATGTCCAAAGAAGATTTTGTTCAAATCTGTGGGCCTGCTGATGGAATTCGGCTCTTTAATGCAATTAAAGGAAGGTTTGTACTATTTCCTTCCCACTTTTTTTTTTATTGTGATAGCATTCCTTGGTAATTTCAATCTTAACTGGAAGTTAATCCTGTAGGTGTAGCATTTAGACTTCTTTTAATACTTCAGAGAGTTTCTCTTAGGGTCTGGAGATAACAATGGTATTCAAATCCAAGCACAGCTCAGAAATGTTGCCAAAATGAAGCAGCATAATGTGGATCTCCAGTGGTTTATTTGCTATCAGCTGATTGTTTACATCCATTTCATGAGAGACATAGCCTACAATACCCTATGTTGCTTCTCCATCAGAGGTAATAAACACTAAAAAACCAAACCCCTGAAGCCTCAAATGACACCTAAGCTTACTCTCATTGCAATAACCTCATAAATTCTACAGCTGAGCAGGATTTAAGTGAGTAGATGCAGGTATGATGAACTACTTGGCAAGTGCCATGAATTGTTTATTCTTATCTGATCTCGAACAGATTTAGGTGCTCTACATCACCTCCCGGGGGTCTTTTGCTAGACATCCTAAACCATGTAGTCACCAGCATCAAGACTATCCCTTCGTTTGTTGCTTAAGCACAGGCTGAATGATTCTATCTCTTACTGTTTGGTGGCTGACTTGGAACAATTTTAAATCTACTAAATAACTTACTATTGTTTTTGATTAATCTATAGAAATGTAAGGCCCAAGATGACAATTTATGTCTGTCAAGAACCAGAGCAAAATAGATCCCACCTCCACCAAAAGCGAGAAAATGGAGATGGCAGTCTTTGTGGTAAGGTTAAACACTTGCCTGCTTTCTGCCTGAGCTTCTGTGTGGGACAGCTGAGTGTCCTGTGCATTTAAAGAGGTCCTGTTTATCCCAGTTTTGCCATTTGGGTTACACTTTCAGGGCTGCAGATTCCTACTGGCACCATCTGCCTGGGGGACACACCCAGCTTCCAAGTTATCTGGAGAGTGCAACAGCAAAAGCTCTATTCAGTTCTAGGGACAGTAGCATTAAAAACCACCCTTCCATCCATAGTTTTCTTTAGATTATGTCTTGTTTGAAAAAATTCTGGGAAATAGAAGGTCTGTAGGTCTTAAAGTGAGGTCCTAATATTTGAAAGTTCAAAGCTTTTGGGAACTTGTCATCCCTCATGACACAATGTACAGTCAAATAAGAACAGAGATTGTCCTTAAATCTTGTGCTTAGTAATAAACAGGCACAGCTTTCCTACCTGGTTGCTATGATATGGTGTGCTATAGCCAAAGACATTTGGATTGGATTTATAAAACAATACTGTCATCCATGTAGTTACCTTACGCATTGTATGCTTTAGACTATGTCTATGGGATCACTGGATGGCATCTAATAAAATGCTGCTTTTGTATGACACATCATGTGTTTTACTATTTGTTTTTTTTTTAAACTTCAAAATCAGTAAAATTAAATTATTCAAAAATATTAGCAGTTTTATGAGAGAGCTTTTTTAGTGCCCAGTAATGGAAGTTGTCATCAGTCCCTGTGTTTTCCTCTGGGTAAAAGTTGTGTGTGCTTTAATTAGCTGCTGCATACAAATAGTGGGTATTTTTCTGCCATCCAGATATTTGGGGGATGCTTTAAAATACTAAGCTTGTTTATTCCATTTGAACCTTCATCTTAAACCCATTTGGTTGTTGATTCTGAGCATCTTTGTACCATCTGTATGTGCTGCTCTGTAACTGCTTTCCACTTGTTGCAGTGTATCATGCAATCTTCTTAGAAGAGTTGACCACGCTGGAATTAATGGAGAAGATTGCAAACTTGTACAGCATTTCTCCACAGCAGATAAATCGGATCTACCGACAGGGACCCACAGGGATCCATGTATTAGTGAGCAATGAGGTAAGGAGATTAAATTGTTACATCTCATCTTTGTCAGAGGTGTAACAACTGTCTGACTTCTTGAAGTTAGAGTTAACTTTCAAATTACGGAATGCATCTTCAAGGAAAAGTTGCAAAGCCACTAAGCCCAACAAATAAATAATTGGAGCGAATCAGTCATGCAGAGCATTGATTTTTGGTGTGGTTTCAAGACCTTTGCTTTGTAAAAGACGTTGGGGTTTTTGTTTGTTTTTTTTAAGCAAAACAAAATACAACAAAATTGGTCATTTATTGCTCTCTACAAGTACTTGAAAAGAGGTTGGAGCAATACAGGGCTTGGTCTCTTCTCCCAAGTAACAAGTGTCAGGATGAGAGGAAATGACCTCAAGTTGCACCAGGAAAGTTTTGATTGGGTGTTAGGAAAAATTTGTTCATTGAAAAGGTTGCTAGGAAGCATTGAAACTGGCTGCGCAGGGAAGTGGTTGAGTCACCATCCCTGGGGGTGTTAAAAGTCATGTAGTTGTCACACCTGGGGACATGGTTTAGCCTTGGGCTCGCTGGTGCTAAGTCAGTGTTTGTGCATAATGATCTTAGAGGTTTTTTCCAACCCAAATGATTCTATGAATTTCCTTTCATTTTGGCTACTTACACAAATTTTGATGAGTGAGGATCTAATGTAAGAACTCTTAAAATTAAATGGGTAAGTTGCCTAAAGAATGCAAGTTTTAAAATCTGTAGGACAATTAGTTTTACATCTTGGCCTGTGATTCCAGGCACCGGGTTTGTTACTATATACACTATATGCACCCTAAAATTTATGGACCTCTGCTACTGTTTGTGTCCCATTATATGATGCCTTAATTTAGTCCATTCCATTAACTTGCAGGTTAATAGTGAGTTGCCCTTCTTCCTCTTTTCCCCCTACCAAATTACTTACTCATTCATGCACCAGAATCACTTAAGGAGCTTCATTTATAAGAAGCATTGTTAAAACAAATGAAGCAGAGCATAGGTCTCAACTGGAGCCTAAATGGAAGGCTGTAATGCTTATTCCTGAAGTCTCCTTGCTATTCCAGCCTGATTAAATCTGAAACTTGCATATTTTATGGATGCAAAGTGCTTGGAGGCAACTCTTGGTAGGGGAATTGCATGAACCAGCCTGGGCATAAGGCTTTAAGTATTTGTTTAAGTCAATTATTAACAAGGTCTATTGCTTTTGAAATATTTTTTTCTTGTTCTGGTACTATAGTGGCAAGAGTGTGGCACTCTGTGAATGTACTTCATGCATCATTAGGCAAAGATACACAAACTGGCCAGAGAAATTTGATTTGAGGAAGCAGGGGCTGGATGTTAAACCCAAAAGAGAATAGGGTGATTAGACTAAAGTTGAAAAGGATCTTTTGATGTGAAAACTTACAGCTGAAAAATGCACTACTTGAATGATATTCAGGAGCTAGGAGAAGGCTTTATCACAAAGCTGGATTTCATGAGCTGATCCAAGAGGTTCTGGTCACACCTTCCTCCTCTGAAGTTGTGTCCAGCATTTACTTCAACTATATGAGATACCTCCTGAAGGTAATCCACCTCCTCTGTCCCACATAGCTACTGAGATGGGAGGAAGCATTGACGAAGGATGAACCTTAAATGAGTTTTTCGTAGTGCATCTGAAATCATCTCAATCTCTATTTAAAGGTGTCACTGGAACCTGCACCTATTCTGAAAATCTAGTTGTTTCTTGTGAAGAACTCAAATAGCTTTAGGCTCTAGGTTCTTTCTTCCGATGATTTGCCTTGCCTCTCATAACAGTTTCACTACAATTCCTGTTCCTTGACAAAATGCAAACAGGTAAATGATTCCTGTGAGCATGGCATCTGTACTAATGTCTACTCAAAATAGCCAGATGGACACTGCTGAGGTGGCTTTTCAGTAACAATTCCTTTATTCAGCTGGGAGTCCATTTCTTGGGGTTTACCATTTCCAGGTATTCTTTAAATGCCAATGTAAGTTCAACTGAGCTCCACTGTTTTGCCGACTATGTAATTACACTGTTTGATTTTTAGGAAAGGGACCACCTTCATCCAGTCTAAACTAGTATAGCTTCACTGAAAGCAACACAGACCATGATCTTAAATAGAATAATTGGAGTGGTATAAGAACCTTCAGGATCAAGAGCTGCAAAGAGGATGGTAAAATGCTGAATAAGATAGATTAGTTTTAGACAAGCACATTTAGTATGAGCTTAGCTTAAATGCACTAGCAATTGCAAGGACCTTAATTAATCAGTCATGTACTTTAATAATCTCATGGGCGAGCAGGACTGTGTAGGACTAGACACCAAATGCTATTTGATACCTCTCCTCTAAGTCTATACTGGTGCTGAAAGAAATGGGAATTTAATTGCTAAAAGTATGTTGAGTTGGCTTTTTTCCTTCTGCCCTTCAGATGGTGCAAAACTTCCAAGATGAATCTTGTTTTGTTATCAGCACATTAAAAGGTGTGTATTGCTGCTGCTATTGCCTGTTGCTCTAAAGATAATTCCTCCTTTCAATTGCACTGTTATCACAAACTCAGTGCTGTTATCCTGAAAAGGTAAGTAATCTAATCTAGTGTAAGTCAAGGTGTTGACTACACTATGATAGACTGATTGATCAATGCTTTACTCTGTTACACTGTTATAAAATTTCATAAATCCATTGACACCACTGACATAAATGAGCAGAAAACCTTTGAGTAAAAGGATAAAATGTAACAGTCTGGAGGGTTTTTTATGTAAATTATTTGTCCTAGATGTACAACATTGGTTTTCATGAGTGGGTTGTGAAAGTGTACAAACTATTGCAAACTACCTAGAAAGAAAATTCAAAGTTCTATATCTCTGGTGTTTCCTAAAAGCAATGAAAATATGCTTTGCATTTCTTTGTTACAGCTGAAAGCAACGATGGCTACCACATCATTTTAAAATGACCGTGCTGCACAGAGAGACTTTAACAGCCTAAAATTTAGTGCCTCACTGAGATTGCTACAACCTCGACTGGAAATATGGAGAACCTTCTGGATAAATGCTCCTGTGAACTAAGAATTACCAAACAGCTTAAGGAAAACCTTGCTTTTACAGATAGAAATTTTTGGTGGTGTGTGATCTTGGTGGATTTGGTTGGTTGGTTTGTTTGTTTTAGTTTTTATTTTGGTTCTTTTGGTTTTTTAAGCTGGAGCTGAGAACATCCTCAAAGCTTGTACATGTTTTTTCTTCCCTCCCTTCCTCTTCAGTCTTAGAAATTGTAGAGGTTTCTGCTTATTACTTAGAAACATCTGCCTTGTAAGGGAAATGAAAGATAAACAAATCCCAGTTCTCTTGACCCCTCATGTTTGGGTGAATTGTTTGACTTACAGTTCTGAGTGCTCTTTTGCTTTCAGCACACACCCTGATGCTGATGGATGTATACGCCCCAGGTCTCCTGTTACACTCTTTGAGGTGGAAGGCTTGGGGCTACATCCCAAAACAGATTGGGCAATGCAGAGGATGGATTTGGTGCCCACACTTCACCCCAAGTGTCAACTCTGAAAGCCCATATTTAGCTATTCTCTACCTGCAGATGTGCTCAAAATCCAGAGACCTTGGTCCCTCCTGACAGACCTTCTGTAGTACCAGTCCAACAGAACAAATTTGGGGGGGTTCAAGGGAGGACAGACAACCTGAGGTGAGCAGTTCAGTACCATATTATTAACTTCAGCTTTAGAGTAGTCTCCTTGAATGGAACATATGAAGGTTTTCTGAGGAAATGTTTTGAACATTGAAAGCTACAGTGCTCATAACAAATTAATACTATGGATTTATTCTACTTAAAAAGTAGTGATTAACTGCTATCTTTATTGTCACTGGGAATGCGATGTTACAATCTTAACGGATTTTCATCCTGTTACTGAAGTAAAACTGAGTTTTGCTCAAGTCCAGGTAACATATCATCTTGGTTGCTACTTCTTACGTTCTCACTCTTTCACTCGACTCCTGTTTCCAGTATCTCTAACTATGATCAGCTTCACCATCTGTTAGTCTTTTGGGGCTCCATTAAGCTAAAAAAATGGCTTCCACTGATGTCCAAGGCAAACTGGATCACACCTTTCTTGCATGGATGAAAACATTTCACTTTTGACAGCTAAATAATAAGGCTGTTGCTCCAAACTGAGTGTCTGTATACCATCAAAATCTGATTCTTGAACATTTCTTTTCATCCTGAGCTGACATGGAAAGCTGAATTATCAAACATTTTCCTGGAATGGAAATTTTTCAAAAAATGAGAAATTGTCAGCTGGAAAACTCTGAATAAAATGTTCCAGCCTTTTGAAATGGAAACATTTAATTAAATCCATTTGGCCCTTAAAGCAGCATCAATTTTGAGCTACTGTTGCAGCCCTCAGAAATTGTCATTCAAGTGCCTTGCGCCCCTTGTCTCCCCTGGGGCTGGGCTCTTTGACTGAATTACAGATCCCATGATGCTCCTACCATGGCTTAGTCAAACAGGGAATGTGTCATGAGGGCTGGAGAGGTGCCCAGGGAAAGAGGGGGCCATGGAGCCCTTGAATTACAGCTCCCAGCTGACACTAGAGGAATTCGGACAGACATGGACTGATATTTCTCTGACAAAAGTTATGTGTTTCAAGTTTTCCCAACAGAAACAAACAGCAAAATATTGAGAAAGGCAGCCTTTTTTCATTAAAAACATCAAGTTTTGCGCAAAAAACCCCACCCATCCCCACTGATTTTTTTTTTTTTTTTTTCACACCGAAAATAATACTAGAATAGAAAAATTGTGTTACAATGGGAAAACCTTCAGCCAACTCAGCTAATTGAGTAGCAGTGCCTACTTAGACACGATCTTGCTCAACTGGCTGTCCTTGACGTTCCATGAATCGTAGTGTTTCTCCAGAAAGGATGCCTAGGCTTTGGGACATAGTGATTCCTCCCTCTGAAATGAAGGAATTGAGGTTTCTTGGATGAAGGCCAGGCTGTGTAGGTGAGGAGGAGCTCTGGGCCATGGACACTGGGGAATCCAGGTTGTGGCCACACAGTTACAGCTGTCTTCCGAAACACTGAATGAATTCCAGATGCCTTTGTGAGTAGGTGGGCACACAGTATGCCCCTGTGTACCAGGAGCTGCTTGATTTCTTTTGTAGAAGGTGCTTTGGAAGATGGATGTTGGCTGTGGATTTTCGTGCTGTCCTGTGATACTGGCCCAGCACATGGTATGGCTGTCATTGGCATGCAGCTCAGGTGAATCTGACCTCATGAGAAGGGTCAAAATAGAGCTTGAAGTTGCAGGAGTGTAGCCTGTATCACAACCACTTAGATGTGATAGCTCTGTAACTGAGGGGACACAGCAATACTGATACACAGTAGAGTAAAGAAAGGATAGAGGTGGCTTTGCTGCCAGAGTTAGGGACTGAGAACTGTTCGCTTATTTTAAAAAGGTCTAACTTCTTGATTCTTTACAAAATAACTCTTACCCATAGGAAATTATATGCCAAAGTCCTCAGAGTATTTCAATAGCACTCGCTTGATCAATTTTGAACGACGTCTGTTAGGGCCTTGCTGTATTTAGATTTTTGAAAATAAATTTTATACTGATACGACGATGAATTTGACAATATATCTTGCTTTCATGCTCTAAAAAAGTGTACTAAACAGTCCCATAGATTATAAATGTTTTCCCATGGGTGGGCACTACTGTTTTGTCTGTGTGAGCCTGTTGTAAGTCTGTACGGCTTTGGTGTGTGTGTAATACCTACATTCAACTTGACAGAGTAGTTCTAGTCCTTGTTGAACCTCTGTAGTCCCAGCAGGAATTTAGAGGTTTGTGGTCAAGAAACACCCATGAAGACACAGCATAGCTGGTTTGGTGTCCAGGAGACTATTGAGTTACTTCAGTTTAGAATTATAGAGTATCTCAAGTTGAAAGGGACCCATAAGGCGTATAGAGTCCAATGCCCTGGTCCTTACAGAAGTACCTAAAACAAATACATAGGATTAAGAGTGTCATGAGTGTCAGCCAGAGCATCCCAGGTGCTCCTTGAACTCTGGCAGGCTTGGTGCCATGACCAAGAGCAAGGGCAGTCCCTGGGGAGCCTGTCCCAGTGACCAACCACCCTCCCAGTGAAGAACCTTTCTCCACTGTCCAATCTGAACTTGCCCTGATTTAGCTTCATTCCATTTCCTCGCATCCTGTCACTGGTCACTGGAGAGAGGAGATCAGCAGCTCCCCTCCAGTGCCCTCCTTGAGGAAGGTGCAGAGATTGAGAGAGAGATTTGTCTCACCTGTGTGTCAGGTAATCCTTGACTCTCCTTGGATGTGACATCCCTGAAGGGACTCATTTGACCCGTTTGTGGAAGTGACAGCCTCCAGAAGGAAGCTTTTGTTTCCTCAAGCCTGGAGGAAGCACAAATGTTTAGTCTGGGATAGATAACTAAATTCTAGACTAAAGGCAAGTGAGGTGAGTAGCTCCCACACATCAAAATAGCATTTACTTTGTTCTTAAGTGCCTGTTACACTTACTTTTGCTTTTTTTTATTGTTGTTGTTCCTATTTCTTTCATAAAAAGTAACAAAACCTGCTCAAAGTGATTTAAATGAGACTTTTTTTCAGCTGTATGTGAAATTTGTACAGAAGAACTTCTATAAGGATTGAGGCTTAGAATAATAGTAATATGGTTTCCCAAACTGTCCGGCTCTTCAGTTGTATGTATGTCAGCCACTATGAGCCAAAGTGGGCTTGCTGGGGATGAAAAGGCAGAATCATTGTGTGATTAATACCAATATGACTCCAGCCAGTACTGTGGAGTGTAAACCTGTGCTCTTGTCAGATCTGTGCTGTCTGTTTGAAATTTCATAAATTGTGGGATTTTCTCTTACTGAGTAAATTGATACAGATCAGTTAATCTGACTCTGGTGATGTCCTGAAAACTCACAGTACTGCCCATGATACACAACTGCAGGGCAAGGAGAGGTCAAACAATCTGGTGATAAAAATTTGGCCATCTGACTGAGGTGTCAGGACTGGTGCTATTAAAATTAAAGCTTCTATTCTGTCTGCTGGCCCTGCATGCTGAATTGGCTGAAATAGAAATAGTTGTTCAATACGGAAAATATTGGAGTTCTCATTGTCTTAGTGTGAAATTTAATGGGCTGAAGTTTCAAGACTTGGAGATGGTAAAAGGATTCTTGCATTTGAGAAGCCCTGAATGGCACTCTCCTTATAGTGTAACATATACACATATATATACATATATATATCCACATACATACTGTACTGTATCAACACATATTTGTGCTGAGTACGTGTGTTCTTTGGCTTAAACTGGTACTCTGCTTTGTTTAGTTGCAGTTCAATGTAAAAGACTCTGGATGATCAAGCTTCAAAACCCAGCCATTCCTTGGGTAGAAATGTAAAAGTCTGTAATAGCAACTAGGTGATTTGGACACAGTACACTTGGAGTGATGTAAATTTGGTGAATTTTGGCGATATAAATCCCAGGCCTTGGTGAAGATGAGCATCTGCTTTCACTAACACTGCAGTTCTACATTGCAACTTCTGACAATTAGTTATGAGTAACAGAGCAATAGATTGCCTAATGCTTTGTGAACTAGTAAGGCTACTCCATAAGCAGAACAACCATACAATGACTTTTCCTAGCTCAATGTGGTATTGCTTAAGCATTGGCTGTAATTCTAACAGTCATCTGGTGGATGACTGAAACAGGTTTTTTTGTCTGTATCTGTTGGGGTTTTTTTGATTTCTCAAAGAAATGCTTATATTCAGACCATAGCTTCTCTTTCTCCTCCAGTTATGAAATGGTTTAACTTTATGCTACTAATAGAAATGTTGTCAAAAGATTATAATCTGTTTGACAGCACAGGGTACTCAAAGGGGGTAGTGTTTGGCTTTGATCATCACTACTGTGGGTGAATATGAGAAGGCAGACTGGAGGTGTATCTAACATCCTTGCCTCTCTCTAACAAATGGGTTAAGCTAGTGCCTAACTTTTTGTGCGTTTTTGATTTGTACCTTTTTTTTTTGCCATTCCCTCAAAATTCTGCTCCCTGGTGGGGGATGCATTGGTGACCAGATGGTGTGCCCAGCTTTTTAAAATAGCCTGCTGTTGTCCCAGTTTGCTTGGAGTGGGTGTTTATCTTTCAGAGGGGAGTTACCTCTCTTCACTGACAGTGCAGCTGTTAGAGGTAGACAGTGCTGGCCACAAAGTTGGCATGATGGGCAAGGGCAAGTGGAGGTGGGTGGAAGGGAGACTGAGGCGTACCAGTTGCGAGTAAATACTGCCACACCCTTTGTCTTTTCATTTGTTGGTTTTTGGGGTTTTTTGTACATGAATATATATATAAAAAAGCATATTTTGCACTGGCTCTTGTACTGTTGTGCAGAAGAAATCTGTATCTAGAATCTGTGCTCCAGTCAAAATGCAAATAAATCTGTTTGTAAGAAGCGCAGGTTTGGTCTCCGCTTTATTTGGTGCAGTTGGGTGCAGGAGAGCCTCGGCCTTCCTGAGCGCGCTACTCAGCGTGCAGCTGCGTGGCGGGGGCACCCTCTCAGGGTGAGGGGGAGCAGAGTTTGCAAAGGGCTGGCCAGAGACTGTCAGCTGCAGCCAAATGTCCTGCGGCGTTTTCTTCGAGTTGGGACTGCCTTCATTTCCTCGCAGCACTATGCAATGACCAGTTTGTGTTTAATCCAGGTCAAGGCACAAGCGCCTCGTTCTTGCAGAAGCTGTGACGATGGCATCTATGTTACTGAAGGCACCAGCTGTGTCAGATGGCAGCTGGCTTTGGCCTTGCAGTGCTCAGAAGGCACAGGTGATTCAGAGCCTGATCCTCGCTGACATCAGAGATGAGCAGAGTCCCTCCTCATTGCAATGCTCTGCCCCACTGAGCAGCTGTGAGACACATGCTGGCAGTGAGGTTTGGATATGATGCATTCACAGTGGTTTTTTGGCTGGAAGAACTCTGGTATCCTCTGAGGTTTAAACCATAGGTCTACTAACATACATAGTCAGGAAATCAGCAGATGTTCAGTGTCATTTTGCAGCTGGAGAGGATGGAGCCTAGTTTAAAGATAGTATCTTCCAGTGGCCAAACTTCATCTCAAGGCAAAGTAGTGACAATGGGTGTACAACTCACGTAAGAGTGCTCCTTAATCTGAATTGACCTCATGAACAATTTCAGCTCCTTTCCTTTGCTGATTGTCGTGGTTTAGCTTGGCCCAGGTTTTTCTAGTGGGGGGGGGCCACAAAGATGGTTCCTCGGTGAAGCTTCTCCAAGCCTTCACCATGTCCAGCTCTGAGATGATGGACATGCTGCTGGCCAAGCCTGGGCCAATTAGAGATGTTGGTTATGCCTCTGTGAAAAACATATTTAAGAAGAAATCAAAATAATGGGTGCACGCACTTTTCCTTAGCCAGAGGAGGAGGAGTAGGTGAGAGTATGTGAGGGAAAACAACATGGAGAGACCAAGGTCAGTGGAGAAGGAGGGGGAGGGGGAGCTCCAGGCGCCGGAGCTCTGCAGCCTCTGCAGGCCGTGGTGAGGCCATGGTGAAGCAGGGGGTGCCCCTGCAGCCCATGGGGGCCCACAGGAAATGCTGAGATCCACTCGCCCAT
>VZRN01003962.1:887118-917886 GCA_013397935.1 Dasyornis broadbenti
GGCCCGGCTCAGAGGTCTGTACCCCGTGGAAGATGGACCCCACGCCGTAGCAGTTTTGGGGAGACTGCTTGCCTGTGTGGGGACCAGCGTCACTGCAGCAGTGTCGGGCAGGCTGCCGAAGGTGAGACCCATGGCTACGCAGAGGAAAAGAGCCTCTCCCCGGGCAGGGGAAGAAGATCTGGGTGATGAACTGACCTAACACCCCCCCATACCTTGTTCCCTTGTGCAGCTGCTGGGAAGGAGGGAGGGGGGTGAGCGGAGAAACAGTGGCCTTGAAGGGTTTATTTTACTTCTCATTTACTCCTCTGACTCTGTTAGTAATAAATTAGATCACTTTGCAACCTAAGTTAGTCCTGTTTTGCCTATTTGAGTGTGTCTTCTCCCAGGTTTCCTTATCTCAACTCATAAGCCCTGGGTGTGGGTGTGTTAATTTGGGGGTACCTGGCATTTGGCTGGGCTCAAACCTTGACACTGATGAAGTATTTGAATTACAAAATTAGAAAATGCAGCCTGGACCCATGTATATATATGTATATATCTGTTCAGATGCAAAGTATAAGGGCACGGACAATGTTCCTAGATAAAGGTTCAAGAGAATTTATTATTTTTCCCTACTAGTGACTCAGGCATCCCTGAGAAGAGGAAGGGGACTGTCTACCCCAATTTCTATTAGCTTAAAATTCTCTGGAGGGAGAAGTCCAGCCATCTGAGGCCTCCTGATACTGTTGAAGTATTCAACTGCTCAGTGCATGGTCACGCACCATTGTGTCCCACAGGGCTGTTGTGTTCAACACGGCTTCCATATTGGTTCTAATCCACTTCCAGGCAGCAGCAGGCGATCTGGGTGGGTTGTTCCCTGAGGGCAGGATACTGGTAGGCACTTGAGGGTCTAAGGCTGGCTTTTGAGGGTCTGGGCTCTCCAGGGCTGGCTGGAGGGTGCTAAGTGTGGGGGTCACTGGCAGCAAGTGCTTGGTGACTTGGTGTCTGTATGAGCCCTGTCAGCTGCAGGGGTTATCCCTGGGGCTTTTGGGAGCTGGAGGTTAATCCCTCCCTGAGTCCTGCAAGCTGGGGGTGTCAAGGGAGTATCACGTGCATGGATAGCTCCCACCAAACTCTGCACAAAATTACCCTCCTTCTTCTGTAAGCTTGATCCATGTGCTGACAGGGGTTGGTCAATGCAGAAGGAACACTAAGAAGGTTTTTACCTAATAAAAAAGTTTCAAGGACAGGGAAGGTGGTAATTCTACACAATTTAATTTCTATGGGAAACTCATGCAAACGACCTCAGAGAGAGCAGACCCAGAAGTCAGCTTTAGGATTGGGCAGGAACTGTTTAGAGCTTTTAATGATTGAGGAGATACAAGACCTAGGACTGGAGCTGTTTAGTCAAAGCATTGGCGTAGTCTCATCTAAATCCTCAACAGCAAGGAAACTTTTTAAAGTTGATTTAAAATCAATTGATTTAAAATCAATTTTCTAATTCACAAAACAGTGCAGTCTTTCAGTTAGTTAGATTAGTCACAACTGTGGAGCAGGCAGAGAAATAACACCTGTCATGCTCTATCTGTAAAGAAGCTAAATGCTTCCAGGCTTACCTGAGTAGGAAAGATTTGACACTGCAATAAATTAAATTGTTAATAAGGGTTTTTTTTTTTTTTTAGTATATTACAGCAGAGGCTGGTTGTCCTGTTCAAACTGGACTTCTAGACAAATGTTGACTCCCCTGCTCCCCAGAGATGTGTGGCCCAGGGAAGCAGGGCTGTCCTATGCCATCCTAAATCTTCTTTTTTTGACTGTTGCAAACACTGCCACTATCCATTTTGCTGTCTAGAAAAGCCTCAGTTCTGATTTATCTGATATTAAGTAATAAGCAAGTATGATGCAGCTAGAAAAAAGTTTGATTAGCAGGAATCCAAAATTAGCTGAGCACATTAGTGCACTGAGAAACAGTTTTTCCAATGGTGAAAATTTAAATGTTGAAGACTATGCTTTAGAGACATGCTAGAAATATTATGTTGGATACATTTAAAAAAAAATGCAATGCGTAGAGAAATTCCTCCTTGAAATATTTTCAAAGCCTAGGATCTCCCAGAAGAAAGAATTCCTGGATGGGTGGGCACCACTTTGGGGATTAAGATCTCCATGACATCACCTAATAGTTTAACTTGAGGTAGTGAAATAAGGGAAAAGGTGAATAAAAAGATGAACACGACTCTGTGCAGGTAGAAAATCCTGGCTGAGGGTGCATGGCCAGAGCATCCCGGGAAAGGAAGCCTAGCGTAAAGGCATTGGAGGCCACATGTGCTGAGCCAAGTGCGTGCTGCTGCACAGCTGTCCTGAGGACAGAAACATTGTCCCAGACAAAATTATTCCAGAGCTGCCCACAGTTTCCCTTTTCCATCAGATTTACCTCATTTCATGGCAATGCCTATGAGGCCACAGCCCTTGTTTCTCCAGCATCCATAGTTAGTTACTGTCACATGCATGGCTTGAAAGAAGTGAAGGAAGAAATGTATCCCCAAATGAAAACATGGGGATTAATTTAGTGATTGTTGAAATGATTACTGGGGGGAAAAAAGGAGAAACATTCTTCTTTGTTTTTTCCAAAGCTTTGGCTCCATTTTGGCTCTTCCAGTCCCTGCTGATGGTTTTGCACTTTTCAATTCTCACACAGCTGAATTTTTGATCTAATTGTGGTGGTGATTGTGGTCACCTGCTGGCCAGCTACACAAGCAAAGTAATTGAGAAAATAAACCTTTGGATTTTTGGAGACACCCACTTTAAAACAATGAAACAATTTTTCCTCTCCCACGAACATCACCAAGTGGTGTTAATCTGTTACCTTTCAGGCTCTCATGCCCCCAGGAGATGACCCTCTCCATGAAAATATCCTAAAATTTATATTTTAGTGCAAAGCACCTGAACTCCAGTGGTGCAAAGAACAGTACCAGGAGCCAGAAATCAGAACTTGGGCCAAAGAGATGGATGTGTTTTTCAGGGCTTGGGCCTGTGGAGAAGAACTAGTCTGACACTTATAAAATGAAATTTGCATGACATTATAGCACTGAGGGACTCAGAAAACCCCAAACCACTGGACTCCAGGTACATTCCTGACCGGTGGCCACCAGTCTTGGTTGAACAAATATGAGAATATGTGGGGAGGTGATTTCAGGTTGAACAAGGGAATAAATAAAAGACACATACATTAAAAAAGAAAATGACGTATTATACACCCGCTAAACCCAAGAAGAATGGTAAGAACTTAAACACCATGGCATCACTCTGCCAGATGTGTGCTGTCTGCAGTGTCTATTTAGGGCGTATCACTAAGGGTAAGACAATTTTTAACTTGATTCTTTCATAGAGATTTGTAGCTGAAGCCTGGATAAGACTTTTAATAAATATTAACAGGCCATTTTGATAGTCAGAAGTACAAGACACTAAGCCCCATTCCAGCAATGTCAAATTCATACCATTGGGGTCCTTTCTCAGGTGTTTTGCTCGTCACCTTCAGCAGAATGCCAGGTGGGTGGAGGGCAAGGAAGGCTCCCATTAGTAAGTGCTGGGGAAGAAAATGATGACCCCTAATTAAGAATGACACTTTTTTACCTACACATTTGACTTTTTGGGAGGTCTTAAAAGGAAGCAAGGGCTGGAAATCCCCTTTCTGACAAAGCTGGGAGGACATCCTGGGAGCTTTATTTTCCCAGATTGGTCCATGATGGGGTCAGCCTTACTAGCACAGAGACAAGGACCCCTCCCTGCACCTGGTCAGGAGGCCTGGCTTTAGCAACCAAATCATTCTGTTCCTCAGTGATTGTAGGAGAGGTAATGCTGGGGTGGGAGCAGAGGGCTCATCAGCAGTAAGTGGCTGAAGAGTCTGAACTTGTGTGTTGTTAACTGCTAGTGTGCACTGAGCTTCTTGCTGGACTTTGCTATTGAATCACAGAATTGTTTCATTGGAAGGGATCTTTAAATGGTTTCTAGTCCAACCCCTCTGCAATGAGCAGGGACATCTTCACATAGATCAGGTTGCTCAGAGCCCCATCCAACCCGACCTTGAATGTTACCAAGAATGGGCTCCCATCACCTCCCTGGGCAACCTGTTCCAGTGTCTTGCCACCCTCCTTGTAAAAACTTCTTCCTTATAGCCAATATAAATTGACCCTCTTTCAGTTTAAAACCATTACCCCTTATCCTAGTGCAATGAGCCTTAATAAAATGTTTGTCCATTAAGTACTGAAAGGTGCAGTAAAGCTCCTTAAAGGTCTGTACCAGCTCTCATAGGATGAAAATCCCTATTGCTTTCCTCTTTTCCCCACGTCTCTGTTCTTCTCTCTCATTTCATCAGGGGCTGGCAGTATATGGTCCATGCCAGCTGCGATGCAAGTCTTTGCTGTTACAGCACTGGGAATGAAGTTAATGGCAGAGTTCAGAGAAGTTTTGTGATGGGAACATTTAGCGATGGTCTTTTTTAGTGAGGGGTGCTCCATCAGCTCTTTCTGTTGCTTTCCTTAAGGGCCTGTGTGACTTGAGGTTTTGCCTATCTGGTTGTGTAAATGAGACAAATCCTGAGCAATTCAGAACAAAAGTCATCTCATCTAAGCTGTCGGAAATAAAAATGGTTGCACAGGCAAGTAATTTTCTGTCCCCAAATCATAGAGCCAAATTCATAGTATAGACATCAGTATCACCTGCAGCTGTAAACTGTGCTGATCCCTCCCTGTGGGGCTCACCTGTGGGTTTTTAAGGAATTGCCAGCCCAGTGCTTGTTGTGCAGTGCTTGGCGTGGGTGGGAGCTGTAGAAGGATGCAATTAAATCGATTACAGGCTAGTGATTTTGCATTCAATGAAGTAATTACTCTTGAAAACTGGCAGCATGGATGAAACTTGCTCCCAGCCTTAATATCAGGTTTCACCATCTTGCCAGAAAGTATGATTGATGTCAACCTGTGATTGTGACAAAGACTATAAACTCACAGGCTCATAAATTAATTTAGTGTGGAAGGAGTCTTCAAAAGTCATCTGGCTTAGACCTTGCTCAAAGTGGGGCTAGGCCAAAGGCTGCTTGGTGTTGTGCAGGGTCAGTAAGGAGAAGCCTGTGGCCAGTGCTGGCCAGGAAATCCAACCAGGGATTATAATATTCCATTCTTGCCTCAGATAATTTATGAATCACTAAGAAAAGTTTTTTGTCTTTCCAGTGTTGGATGGGAGAAAAATAAAACAACATAGGTGTGCCAAGCCATAATTATCTTTCAGTTCATCCCTTAAAAATGTCTATTTAAAAATTAAATTGCGTTGTATTTATTTACTTAATAATTTTCCCCAGTGAATAGAAAAAAATTTGACTTGGCAACCAGTTTCTACCGAGTTGGGCAGTGATGTGATGGTGTGTTTGCCTGCTAACATGTGGCTAGCCCCAGTGGAGGTAGACACTAAAAACTTAAGGTTTTACTTGCTAACAGTACTACTTCACAGTGATGGTTGGGATTGGCAGTGTGAGGGGTCTGCTGGGCTTTAAATTAGGGTGAAACATCAGTGGATGAGCATTTCCATACTGTGTGGATGCCACCCTGCTCCACGTGCTGTAGTGCAAGGCAGAGCAGTCTGCATTTTGAGCAGCTTGGGGAACCTGTGCTGTGAATGCATTAAATCTCCAAACTGGGTTCTTGTGCAATTGGTTTTGTGTGCTGCAAATTCCCAGCTCTGTTTGCTTCTTCTGGTGTCTCTAGATGTGAAAGGTTGCATTAACTTGGCTCTTTTTTTGTGCATGGGCAAAGAATGCACAATCAAGAGGAAAAATGGCTCTGGAGTTAGTGGATAAGAGATGCTTAACCCTAAGTTACAGTCTTGAAGTAAATAAAGATGCAGGCTCTTTTAAGTGCTTTTTAATTTGGATGAAGAGGCTGCAACTGGCAGGGCCTTCTGCCCTCGAACCAAGACAAGTGTTACAAGCTGAGCCTGGATCACGAGCTATAAGCACTAGAAGCATTACATGGTGCCTTCAGGCCTTTTCTTTGAGGAAAAGCATCATGTTCCTTCAAAAAGGGGGTGCTTGATGATTTTTCTAAATCGTCTGAGTTGTGATCATTGGCTTCACATTGAAGAGTGCAGTTCTAAAAGCAACACTCTTAGAAGAACATGAGACACATGATAGAAAGGGTTTGACCTTTGAAAGACTGAAAATGTGGGAAATGGCCTAATGTGATGATAAACTTCCTTCAAACAGTCAACCTGTGCCTGATACAGCTTCTGAGAAAGAGAAGACTTGTTTTATAGCTGGTAATAATTTTATTTTTAGTAATCTATATTTAGGTGAAAATACTACTTCAAAACTGCTATTCAACAAAGAGTAAATTTAGGTTTTGCCATTCAAAATTACTCCTGCCTCATTTTCAAAATGCAGTATTCTGACACAGAGTTTTTTTTCCCTTGGCAAAGTATTATTTAATTAATTGTTCACCTCAGTAATTAAGAGCGACAGAGAAGGGTAGAACACCAATTGCTTAAGGTACGTTTTTAATTACCAAGTTATTTAGCCTGTACGCTTTGTTCTTACTGCTTTGAGCATACAAACTGTTTTCTGAACAAGTACCTGATGTGATGGCTTGGCCACAAGACCCATGGAATTATGTTGGATAGATCTGGATGCCTCCTGGCTATGGCTGCAGCATCCCTGGGACCAGCTCAGTTGAGATCTGTAGGGTTAATAGGAATTTTCTTAGCATTAGATTTAAGCCCAACCCTTACTAACTAATCTGTTACATGTTTTATTCCTTTATGTATTCATAATGGAGTGCCTTTGAAACAGCTTAGAAAGGGCTGCCTGAGCATTTTCATATTCCTAAGCAGATCCAAAGAATCCATGGGTTGATAAAATATTTTCCACAACAAACTATGACTGAGCTATAGGGTTGGTTTTGCTGCAAAGCTGCATAAATGAATGAGGTATATGTTGTCTTGCTGCTGAAACACTTGGATATTTGTACCAGCTTCCCTGAGAGTCACTGGAACAGAACTTAGAAATGCTACTGAAGAGAAAGTCCTGCTGTAGCAAATAGTGGGTGAAATTATTCAGGAGTACTCATGCTCATAGCAATTCTGTCTTTACATCCATTGATCTTTCTTTGTGTGCGCTCCTTTTCCACCTAATTTGGCACAGCTCTGTTGCCAGTTGGTTACTGATATTACAATGTGGGGCTTGATAAACACTTGCCAGCATTCAGAAACTTTCCATTCCCACACTTTACAAGCCCTGGACATTTTTCAAACCTGTCATTTGAAGCTGTTTGAATCATGGAAGAACAATGACAAGTGAGGGAGAAAGTGGTATTTATCTGGAAGCCTCCTTTGGTGCAATTACCAGCAGGGGAGATAAAGTGTGGTTCAAAGAGTGTGTTTGGATGAAAGTCAAAAAGCAGAGGTTAGTGTACTCTCAGAGAAGCTGGACAGTGCTGGATCAGCACTAAGCAGTCACCGTGTATCACACTGCACAGACTGGATCCTCCACATGGGAAAACGTAGGCAGGAACACCCTGGGACAAGGAGCAGAGAGCCCTGGCTTCACCTGTTCCCGCTGCCACTGGAGATTTAGAGCTCAGAGGTTAGACTCCCTGTCCTGTGCAGGCAAGAACAATGTTTGATCTTGCTGTACAGGTAAGGTAGGAGCTGTGGGCAGCCATCAGTGGCTGCCTTGACATTTCCAGTCTGTGTTCCACATGTCTTCAAAGACTTTGTGATCCTGCGAACTAGCAAGAGTTAAAATCCTCATGAAGACATAGCGAGCCTGCTCTTCACTGTTTAGTTGATAAAAGTAAACCTCCTCCCTGGCCTTGGACACTGCTTGGGTTAGGGTGTTTTCTGGCCAGACAGTTCCAGGAATTGATGTGTGTGTTCATTAACACTCACTACACAGTTGTAGGTAAGACCAGAAAACATTTGCCATGTAGCTTCCTCTTCCACAGTATTTCCTCTCTATATCCCATGCTCCCTTTTGTTCTTCTTTCAGCTTTTCTATGTGTAATTTGTCTTATTCTGCTGATGCTGCACTGCTTTGTCTTTGGATGAGCTGTCTGTGCTTAGGGATGGGCTCCAACACCAGGAGGTGTCTGGCTGCTGCACTGACCCACAAAAGATTCCTGCCCTGCATTCCACTTCTGCCTGGGCTGTGGTGTGAGCCCTGTGCCAGTGTCTATGCAGTGACTACTCCAGGTTAGAAATAAATGACTGGTTGTGTCTTGGCAGAATTTCTTAATCTGATTAATCTCATAGCTACAACAATGGGAATATTGGTCCAAGGAAATGTGTTTGAGGTGGCTGGGAAAAGAAAATGCACATTCAAGTACGAAAGTAGCAGTGTCAAATCAAAAGTGTGTCTTGTCCTCCTTCAGACAATGCTGGAGAGGTCAGCAACAAAGTTGTGCTACACCCTGGTGGTCTGGTTTTGTTTTTCAGTGGAGTGTGAATGAGGGGCCACATCTCCAACCTCGGTGAGTAACGCCTGTGATGGTTTAACTTCACTCCCTTCTTACCACATTGCAACCACAAGGCTGTGGCTGCCCTCTTAGTCCCCTCATCTCATCTCCCAGGGTGTCTCTGGCACAGGTGGTGGTGAACCTGGATTGTGAGGAGGGTGAACACTTGAAGAAAAATGTTTTAAGCAGGGTCAGTTGCCTGATCTGATCCTTTATACCTCTCTCCCAGGCTGCTGAAGCCACTCAGCAGGAAGAGCTGGGGTGCATAGCTTGACTGTGCCCTGCAAAGGCCAAGGCTAACCCCAACTCTTTGCTGCTCCTTAGGGAAATTGAGCATAGGCTCATCAAGTGGTTTGTGTATTTGACGGAGGTCCTCAGCTAGGGATGAGGCAATTAACTAGTAAAAAACCACAGGCTCATGGAGAAACAGAACAAAAGTCTATTGAAGGAGCAGGCAGCAGTGTGGATCCAAGTACTGTGCAACCCCAGCTCCTTACATTTGCACTTACTTTAAAAAGCAATGTCAGTACCATTCTTACTTGATATGGACTACTATTTAATCACCCAGTGGAGTTCTCCCTGTTTTCATGCTTCCACTAAGTACAACTCCTTAAAAGACAAACAAAATCATGCTCTCTTTTTATTTTCCCTTGAGACAAAGATGTATAAAAGCCAAAGCCCTCAGTGTCTCTCAATGATTTTGCTCTCAAAACGTCAAACTATGTAGAGCTTTGGGATTGCTCAAACCAGGAAACCTGACACAGCTCTCATTTTTATTTGCAGCAAAAGACATTGTGTCACAGATTTTTAGGAATAACAGCTTGATGTTTTTCTGTTAACCAAAAGAATATGTTAAAGTATTCACGATGTGTTAGTTTATTGAAGTTCATAGTGTGTAGAAGTCTTAAGATGATCTACCTGCAATGACACATAAGTGCCAACATCACTAATTTTGCTTAGCTTCTCATGTGCAACTTCTTCCATAAGGTTTGAATCAGAAATACTCTTTCGAGATGAATTATGGCTGCATGAATTTCTAGCGAGACAGCATGACCACAGTGGAGACTTGGTGCATGTGCTGGTTGATCATCACAGGTAGCCCTGCTGTGGCAAAACTACTTTCACATGGGATTTAGCAGTGCACAAATACAGACTGGGAGATGTGGTGGCTTGGCAAAAGTGAAATAGTTGATGCACAGACCAAATCCTTACATTGCAGTAATTTTTTTAGGTAATTACTGGGAAAAAAACCCAAATCCAGAATGCCTGTCATTCTGCAGGGCAGCATAGAATGAATGAACTAGTTTGCTTTAGGCTGCTCACAGACCTTTTCAAACCCAAATGCTGATTGCAGAGGCAGAAATTCCTCCTTGGAAATTCTGAATATGGGCAGTGGTAGAGAAATTGTAGATTTTCAGAAGTGAAGGAGAAAGCTGCTAGTAACACTGGACTTGGAAAACTGTCTTTCAGAACTGAAAAAATCACCCTGGGCTTTGTTTTTGGTTTGTTTTTTTTTAATTTTTTTTTTCAGTATGAGTATTGCTTGCTGAATACAATTAATATTTTTCTGGAGGACTAAGGAATGAGAATTGATAAGAGACCAGTTTTTTTTTTTTTTTTTTTGTTTTGTTTTGTTTTGTTTTGTTTTTTTCTAGAAGAATATACTGTTTCATCAAAATTTCTGGTAAAGAAAAGAGTGGTTTAAGTTATCCTATGATGACAAACTCAAGGTTGAGAACAAGACCAGTCAATTAAACGATTTCTTGCTATGAAAGGGATGCAGTCACATGCTGTGATTTGTGATATTCTTCACCACCACATATCTAAAGATGTTTCTAAATGCTGTGGCTATTGTTCTTGGGACCTATTGTGAATTAAGATGCGTCACTTGATTTTTCACTCATTTCCCACTTGATCTAAAGCAATTGTATTCCCTGAGGGGATGTGCAGCTATGTAGGTAGAGGGTAGGGTACAGTAATCAAAGTTTATGGGCATAGACATTGTCTTTTGTTATTATATTTGGAAAAAGTCAGCAGGTTTTCAGGCATGAAAGAACATTTACAGCAATATTGTCTTCTCCTTACAGACAGTGCCTTGCCTCTGCCCTTAGACCATCACAACCACTGCTGTCTTCTCAAAACATTCATGCTTTTAGTTGTCTTCAAGCATCACCCAAAACATTTCTTGTGTTTCATGCAGTCCAAAATACAAACAATATCAACTTTGGCTTGTGTTCAGCAGTAATCCTGATAAGATTTCTCAGGAACCTTAACAGATCAAGTTGAAAGCAATTTCATTGACGCAGTTCTGTGGTATACTGAAATACATCAAGTTGTCATTTATGGCACACTTGTTTTCTTACTTTGTCTCAATCCAAAGACATAAATAATTGTAATAGATTATTTGTGGTGTTTTAAGAAAAAAACGTTCTAATCATATGTTTTAGGTTTCTTTCACTTTTGGCTGCAAGGTCTGGAAATAATTAAACCTACTAGACTCAAAAAGAAATGCATATAGAAAGAAAATAACTGGAGGTAGAACTTTAAATATATAAAAGGGAAAGAGGAGCAAGTAAATAATATAGCAAGATGAATTAGCCTTGGGATCACTGGCTTTGGGTCTTGGTTTATAGGTCTTATTTCTAGGAAGAGAGAGACCTGAGATCTACAAGTGAATGACCCCAAAGCTGAGGCATCAAAAATCTGATTTGAAACCATCTCTGATGAAAATACAGAGCAACTGACGAGATGGTTTTAAAATATCCATAGGGTTAGTAACAAAGAGGATAAGTGTGACATTAGTCTCCTTGAAATGCTGTAAATTAGGAATGTGGATAGTGATGGTTGGAAATGGAATTGCATATTAATTAGTCTACTGATGGAGGGGAACAGAACTATGGTGTTATACACACAATTACTAGCTCCTGAATGGCTTCCAAATAATATTGGAAGATAACTGTCTGTACAGCTGGATCTTCTCTATCTGCTTTCAAATCTCTCTGCAACCATGTGGAGAAGGTTTTATTGTATTTTAAATCTGGGTATCTTCAGAATATTCCAGTACTTCTGAGCTTGGAGGAAAACTCTATTTATTGCATAGCTCCAAAAACTCTGGAGTGGAAACATTTGTACATCTCCATGGGAGGAATATGATTTCTAAAATCCCTAAGAAATGAGAGAGTTTCCACTCTTAAGGCCCTCTAACAAAGCTCAAGATAAGGTGTTTTTCATTTATTTATTTATTTTAAAATTTTTTTATTCCTGGATGTACACTTAGTGATCTGCCTGTATTAAATGAGAGCTATTAAAATGACTCTGAGAATCAGGTTGTTATTTTGGTGGTGGATGAAACAATAATGTAACTGTCATGAGAATGTTAGGGATTTTTTTATTAATTATAGAATAAACAAGGTAATGGCTTACATACTTTGAGCAGGGACTGTTTTGGTAGGTTTTTTAGTAACTGTCATTTTTAATATATTTTACCATACACAGATTCCTTCCATTATAAGCCTTGGTCTGATAAAAATACGGCCTTAATATAAACTGATCTTCTTATTTCACAACATCAAGCTCTTAAGAAGAGGATAACATAGTGGTGACATTCAGAATGTAGCATTATTTTTTTTTTTTGGCAGGGGTGGGCATTTCATGTCCCAAAAATCAAATCAAGATTTATAACAAAAACCCCCATATTTTATTGAAATGAATGGGAGGCAGGAGCTGCTCAGGATGAGTAACATGCTTATAACAACTCTCAAGTTTCTCTGTCTAACTGGATCCACCCAGAGAAAATTCCTTCAACTCCATCAACACACACAAGAACTTTTGTAACTATAGAAGTACCACTCATGCCAATCATGAGAAGCAAAAGGACCAGAGTGGAAGTGACTGTTGGTGGAAAGAAGGGCACCTGGAATATTGTCTAGTATTGGAGAAGCTGCCTTGATATTTTTGGGTGGGAAAAGAAGGATATGCAGAAGATACTGTGCTAAAGCACTATTTGTAGCTGCTGTGATGGGGAGCCCTGGGTAAGCCCCCCTTCTTTGGCTGGACCCAAATCTCCTCTGGAACTGGCCCCTTTCCTTTGTGCTACTGTAGAGAAGGCAGTGACAGCAAGGCTGAGCAGGAAGAAGGATGGAGCAAGACCTGGAGGCTGATAGCTGCTTTGGGACCTTCTTGAAGGCTTTGGTTACTCCATTTCTTCTTTCTCAATCATTGTTTTCTTTCTTTCTTTTCCTTTCTTTTTTTTTTTTTTTCATATTCCTCCCAACCTATGTCAAACTTTCTTGGATTACAAATGCCAAGGGCTAGTTTTAGATAGACGCTCCTATTACATTTTCAACTCCTAAGCATTACTGCCCATCTGCAATCTACTTCAGGACAAGTCTGAGATTCAACCTTGATATAGTTTGGCCCATTATGGAAAGGGATTTTTTAGATTGTAGTGTTAGGGTCTGGGCAGAGGTGCAAAAGGAGGCAACCAAGCCATTGCAGAGCAGTGCTGCAGTGCTACTCTTGTTTTTGAGAGCCCAGGCCTGCTGTTCAGTTTCTACCAGCAAGTTCTTGCAGGACAGACCCTTAACATCTGACTGTGGTCTGATGTCCTCGATGTTCATGTGGTTGGCTGGTGGGATGCTTGGGGAACAGTGTCTTCCTTCTTGCACTTCTGCAGAAAAGATGCATTTCTGAAATGAAGTATGTTGTTTGCATGTCAAATGGCATGGGGCATTTTCACAGCTCTCCTGGCAGCCACAGGCTTGGCATATTGCAGGCTGAAGAGCTGCCAAGGGCAAGCATTTAGAAAAAATTAAAATAAAAAATCCCTTGCAGGCAACTGCCAGAGTTTGATGCCAGGTAAATCAGAGCTCCCCATTGTCTCTCTGAGACAAATGTTCTGATTAAATCTATTGTTGTTGGGCTTGATGGGACAAAGTGTTACTGAGTTACATCATAGCTATAATGTGGAAACTGGAACACAGCACAATTTATGGTGGAATGTTCCCTGGTATTGTTCAGAAACATCACCACAGAAGAAGTTTGTGGGAATGATTATTTGAAAGCTGCTGGTCTAACAGTGGCTTGAGCCCAGCTCCAGGGTTTCTAACTAGGCTCTGTTCCATAGCTTAAGTAAACTACTTAACCTCCCTGTTTCTGCTTTGCCCTTTATGAGCAGTGGTGTTAAAGTGTTTGTCTGCCTTCCTGCAAGGATTTGCTCATGTTTCCAACTAGCTCTGGTTTACGCACTCACACTGGTGTTGCAGACTTTTGCCATGTGTGTTGGACGGGGGGTTTTCTCTTCTTTCTGTCCAGCCTGGTCATCATGTTCTCATCACTGCAGCATCTCATAGATGCCTTGGAGTGACTCTGGGTCCTGCCTGCTGGGGCTAACTTGGGATAGAGAACCTGGCACCCACCACTCCCACAGTTTCGTCCTGCAGGTCTGCAGTCCAGTGCCATGGGAAGAGCACTGGCACTGCCTGGTCCTGAAACAGTGCTGACTTAAGGACTGTTTTCAGCACTGTTTAAAGACTGCTTGGCTCTTAAACATGGAAAAGAAGCAAGCAAAGCATTGGTTGTGCAAGAGGCAATACTGATGACTCCTCAAAAAAGCTATTGCAGGACATGAAAGAGGTGGGAATCAGACTGTCTTGTCTAGCCACCTTAAGTGACTTAATAAATGACATATATATCCATGACACATGTACTGCAT
Organism: Dasyornis broadbenti; assembly: GCA_013397935.1. Taxonomy (NCBI): domain Eukaryota; kingdom Metazoa; phylum Chordata; class Aves; order Passeriformes; family Dasyornithidae; genus Dasyornis; species Dasyornis broadbenti. Next base: position 901,306 of record VZRN01003962.1, read on the forward strand.
GAGATGGCATCCAGATTTCATGGCTCCCATCCATCCTAACACAGACTGAGTGCTGCCTGGCTCCTGGTTGTCCTTAGCTAACAGGGCTTACCAAGGTGACAAAGCACACCAGATAACCTGAGCAACCTTAGGGTTACCAGTATTAAGCTGAACACTGAAATTTGGAGAGAAGGTCAGCTGTCTCTTTCTCACTGAGTGTTTTGTGTAGCAAACAACAAGGTTTGCATGAGCACCTTCTGAAATTTGATAATGTCGTCTCTGCAAAGTGTCATTGTGTGGGAGAACAGGAGACAGACTGGACTAAAGGCACAGGAGACTTAGGAAAGCAATTAACAGAGCATACAGTGATCTTCAATGAAGTCTGGGTGAGATTTAGGTGGTCAGGTTTACCATGATAATGGATCATGATGTCTCCTCTTACATCTGTAATTCTTTGAAGATGCTCTAGGCTCCCAAACTCTGAGGAAAATTTTTTCATGATGCCATAACTTCTCAGCCTTTGATGGCTCTCCCTGACCTGGCTAAGTCATCTGCTCAGATGCCTTTCTCCCTCTTGTGCATTTTGGGGTGGAGGAGTAAAAACTCTTTCCCTCATCTCAGCTTGTCTTTGCCTTTATCTTTTTTCACTGTTTTTTGTTTTGTTTTACCTGGGTTTGGGGAGGGGAGTAAGTTATAAACCGAAAAAACACAGCCTGTGGCATCAGCAGGCAGCTTTCATGTTGTAATCACCTGGGTTGTGTTGTCATAGCTTTGTTGGTACTTTGGCCATAAACACACCACTCTCACTTAATGCACAAAGACGATGCTGTAAGTTAATTTTGCTTGGCAGTATGCACTTAGAAAATAAAAGGTTTCTTTTTGTCACATGTGTTTAATGGAGAAGCTAATTAGAAAGGAATGTTAACATATGGCATTAACCACCAGTTGCAACATAACAGCAAAGCTATATTTGGTAATAGTGAAGGGGCATAAGCCAAGTACCCAGACCAGCAGACAACGGTTAGTGTTACCAAAAAGGGTTTGTCAGTAATATCGAAACAAGTGGGAACAGTTCAACTGGCAGCCTGAAGACTGACATTAGGATCAGAGGTGTAGACAGAAATTTAAAAATAAAATAAAGTGATGGAACTTCTTTGGAAAGAGATGACTGCATGGGTTAGTTGCCTCATCAGTTGATGAAGTTAGAGTACCAGCTGGTGAAGCTGAACCAAGGATTTTCAAGAGCCATGACAACTTATGGCTTATGAGCTACAATGGGGTAAAGTGCTGAAAATGTGTGCAATGCTGTGAGGAATGGATTCAAGATGATGTGAACTAGGAGTATGTGGTGTGTTCTCGTCCCTGGAGGGGAAGAATAAAATAGTCTAAAACTGTTTTAGGAATAATATCTCAACATAGTCACAAGGACACCACAAGAAATAATAACATATTTATTGGAGAGGTTCCAAAGGTGGAAAATTATTGATTCAGAAACCCTGCTTCTTTCAAAGAGCAATGAAATTAGAGAAGTTCATAAAGACACTAGGAATGAGGAAAGGTAATTCTACCAGCAGTGAACCTGATCGTGGGACGAAGCGCTGAAACTAAACAATTATAACAATGTATGATGCAAAACAATGATCTGGGTTATTCATGTAAGAGTATCTGGTGATGTGATTTTTTTCATTGATGAAAATCAAAGAGAGAAAGTGGCTCAATATACAGAAGGAATAAAGCCTTCCTGAGTGGAAAATAAGTGGGGAAAGTTTGATATGTGCAAAGGAAATAAGATGCCTCCTAACATTAAGGAAGACATTAGTGGTTGATGAGAGGAATGAGATGAGAGAGAAGTAAATGCCAATTTTTTGACTTGGGAATGCAGACATTACTTTCGGTGGATGAAAATATCTGCTGGGATATGACAGTGTAATGCTGTTACCGAATGTGCTGAATTAACTGGGTTTTTTTCTTAAGATCCAGATTTGTTAAATGTCCGTAAGTCCTATTTTTAAATGAGATTTACTATACTCTGCCTTTTCTAGAAGACATTTATTAGACAGAGACTGTCAGTGCTCAGAACAAACATTTCCTTGAAGATGAATTTATTATATTTTGGATGTAGTCAGATGATAACTTTAGCTAAGCTGAACAGGACTCAGGAGTCACTTCAGGCAGATGTCATTGAAAGAAACCCTCAGTATTCAGCAATGCAGCTCCACATAGCTATGCCTTGCAGAAAATTACCATCTCCCTTGCCTGAGAAACTGAAGGGCTTAAAATAGGCAGTGACTCTGGAACAGCATGGGACCAAAAGTAGTTTTACTGTGACTGCCAGACTCTGATCCTGCTGTGTCCAAAGGCCTGGCAGAGACAAGCACTTGACATGCACAGTCTGGTTTTCCATGTCAAGAAAACCTGGATTCATTGGCCTGGAGGAAACGATGGTATTACCCAGTAAAGAAAGATGGGCCTGATCTCAGTAGATCAGGAAGTGTTCGGTCCTGTACTGTCTGGTGCAGAAACCATTCCAGGTAAAATGGCCAACTGCGCTTAGGAGTCATCTTTAGCCCTCCAAAAGTCAAGTATCTTGTCCAAGCAGGCGGTTTCATATCCCACTATGGTCATCTTGCATGGAGTAACTACTCCAGCCTGTTTCAGGTCTCTACACATATCCTGTTGATATGCAGAAGGACCCTATGTGACCAGCTCAGCTTTTAAACGCTGGAGATTGAGTCAGCTGAGCCCAGTATTCCCTGAGTGTATCCCTCTCTATTCTGGAAGGTGGAGAATTGTCCCCGATCTTCTCTTGATGTCTCCCCAGTGCAGAGCTGGAGTTTTTCATGCCTGGGTGGGTCAGTGTGATGCTGTTGAGGTGGGAGCATTTCTGCAGCCTCATTTCAGACAGGCTTCTTGTTAAGCTTGATGTTACCTGTTTCTTAATAAGTTTACAAATCTCGACTTCCTTTGGTCCTGTATTCTGCCATTCCAGGCATTTTTATTTTCAGCTTTCTGTTTCAAAATATGTCTGCAGGTTTTAATGGAACCGAAATGTACCTTAAAAGGGCTAAACATGCATCAGTCAAAATCCTTCTAGGAGTTATTTCATTATTTTAAAAATGTTTTACAGTGGCTTGTTGAATTTCTAGCAGAGAGGCCAAGCAGTTATTTGCCTAAGCAACACCTTATGTGTTGTAGCACCAACAGGGCTGTAACCTATGTGACTGCCACCTCCATGTCAGATGAACTTTGTCCAGCAAAAAATACACCTGACACAAAATCATTGCTTGGGCTGTGATGTCTCGAATTCAAGGAAATTAAAATAAAAATGCAGATTAATTTCTCACTCAATTTAAAGAACTGCACGTGCACGGAGCTAGGAAAGACACCTTTTCTTATTCCACCAGCAGGAGGTCTTTGCCTGTGCTGCCGACTTGACCAGTGTTGCCCATTGTTCTGAATGGCCCAGTGGGTCCCTAACTTCTAACTTCAGCTAGTGATGTTCTTGTAAATATGCATGCAGATAAGATTCTCCCTTGGAAAAAGTCCTGGTAGCAGGACTACTGCCAGGCTTAGTCTGTGGAGATTAGACTTCGCTGGAAATGTCTGGCATGACATTTCAGTTGAGTCACCACCCCTGGAGGTATTTAAAAGCTGTGGAGATGTGGTGACTGGGGACATGGTTCAGTGGTGGACTTGGCAGTGCTGAGTTAATGGATGGACTCCATGATCTTAGAGGTCTATTCCAACTTAAATGCCTGATTCTGTGATTCAGCTTGTCAGTGCAGCCTGCTCTACTCCCTGCCTGCTGCATGGTGCAGCCATGTCCACTGCGTGGCTATGAGAAAGCACTGCTGTGACCACCTAAACCAGCATGATGTCACTCCTTTGTCTTTCCCAGTGTGTGGAAACTGTCTAGAGTGACAAATGACTGAGGATTTTGTGTGCCCAACTAGAGACGCGTTATTGGGCACCCTCATTTTTATCTTACAGGTATTTTAAAGTCACAACATATAAATCTATGTGTCACCTGTAGAAAAGTCCCTGTGATTTAACAGTAGGAGAGACTACAGATGCACAAGTGCATCATGAGGGAAAGCTGCATCACCACAATGACTGAACCCCTTGACTGGCACCTGCCTTCACCTCCTGCTTTGTGGGAGGTTGTTAAAGCTGAGGTGAACTAAGGACACATTTACAAGCAGTCATACCTTTATATATGGGTTGTCTGAGATGCAGTTTATATGTGTGAAAGTATAGTAACCCTGGACTGATGGCAATCAGTATTATTGGCAAAAAGTATCTACTTACTGTCACTGTTGGGAGTAGCGTACAATCACAAGGATTTTCATAGCCACCCAGAGTAGTGTGTTAAGGGTCATTTCCCCTTGGCTTTCCTTGTAAGAGACTGATTGCTGATAGAAAGGACATAAATTTTGACCTGTTTGAGCTGGTTGTAGCCAGTTTTCCATAAACACATTACAGTTTTGAAACCAAGGAATGCTCTTTTTAGAACAGATGGTGAGAAGGGAATGGCATCCATTCAAACCAACATGGCTGAAGAAATTTTGGGTATGTTTTCGCATAATGAACATAATGTATGCATATGTGTGTGTGCTTACGTATAGGTAGTACTTGCATTTGCATAACTCTCAGTAAATAATCTGGACTCATTTTTCAGATGTCAAATACGTACAGAAATATCAACTGTATTTTACTGCTGTCTTGGTCACTTGCTCGGTATTACATAGAGTTTTGTTCTTCTATTGGCAACATGGAAGTTATTCACACAGATACAGTAATTGGAAGTTTATTGCCTTAAATCTTCTGTTTTACTTTTTAGAGAGAGGGTATACAGTGTGCTAATGCTGTCTGGAAAATATTGTCTTCTTTCCTTTATCACAGTGCTTGTTTTACAATGGACTGCCAATCGGTTTTTAAAAAGTTCACAGCATTCATATTTGAAAATCAAAATATTCAACAATATACAATCCCTATCAGAGAATTGACATCCTGTACGAAACACAGATTTCCTCTGTCCTAGTTTTACATCTTTAAACACCTGAGAATAGAATTTTATATGTGCCATGCTTAAAGAGACTCTAAGATATTCTGAGAAAACAGGAATAATAATTTACTATAGAGCTGGCCAATTGTGTTTTCAGACACGATTTGCACACATGTGCTCACACTCCTACAGGCTCCTCCTTACATGGGCTATATAAGATAACATCAGTTTCCCCAGCAAAGGTGGTCTGCAGTTCGAGTTCTCAACTTTGCCCCACTAGTTACACACGCTGGTAGCAATTTTTACACTGAGGGGCAATTACAAACCTAGCTGAAGGCTGGTGTTTCTGCAGTGTCTGGAGTAGCAATGAACACTCTTGTTCTTGCAGGAGCTTTCAGAAAAACCTTCCCTGTAATAAGATCAGATCATCTTGTTTGGATTAGCAAGTTGTCAGCCTGGTTGTTGCTCCTGCTCGTCTTTAATTTCTAATCTAGCGACAAGCTGTGAGTTATTTGATTTGATTCTTATGGCGTATCCAGGGGAAAAATGCAATGCCTTTCGGATCACTGTGTAGCTAAGAGTGAAAAAGTTTGTCTAGTTTGGAAGTCTGGTTTTTATGAACTCTTCAGTGATGATACGAAGTGCAAACTTGAAATCCCTGCCAGGACAGTCTGAGAAATACAGATTTTATGAGATACTTAAGGAATTTGCGAACATTTTTGAGGGGAGAACCAACAGTTGTTTCAAATATATTTATCTGTGACCTAGAAAAATTGTTCTTGTGGTTTTGTGATCTAATGGGGCTTGTGCTATAGACATCCACAGTGATTTTAATAACCAATTCATTACCAGTAGTCCAAGGTAACTGACCAAAGACATCTTTAGCAGGCATATAAGCTCTCAGAGTGCACTTCAATTACATTACACAAACAAGATACTACCATGTATGAAAGAGCTGTATGACTTGTATTTTCACTTCAGTTAAAATATAACCAAAACATAATCTTTTGTACATGGCCGTATGAAAGACTGAATGACGTGCAGCAGCACTGACCCAGTGGCACTACCATAAAATTAAGCGGTTGTTAAAGGATTTAAGATATAGTCCTTAACGATTGAAAAAGGCACTTCTTCTAAATGGGGGGGATATTAATCTTCGCAGTTCTAGTAATTATATTTTATTATACTGTGTCATATTTTATTTTACTGTTCTTTTTATCACAGCCAAAGCAACTGGCGTGTATTTGAAGTGTAGTTTTAAAACACCGATAGTACTTTTGGAAGTTGGCTGCATTTCAGTGGTGGTGAAGTGTCAAGTATGTGACTAAAATTTCAGTAGATTTGTAGCTTCTAATTCTATCGTTCGTTTGTCTGTTCAGCTGGATTATGCTGCTTTTATTAGGTACAGGTGAGATTGACACTGGCAAGGAGCCTTCACCTCTAGAGATTTTAAAAGAAATTTTAAAAAATGAATGGGGCACAGAAAAGTCCCCCAAAAGGGTTGCTGGGAGAAGCCTCTTTTTTACAATAAGAGATGTAAGAAACTCTGTCTAACTCATGGCAGGGCAGGCTGACTTTATCACCCTGAGTAGCAGCAGCAAGAGCAGCATGCCATTTCTTCTGGAAAGAGCAGCAACATGAAGGGTTTGAAGACAGCTGAAGAGAGATGCTGAAATTTAAAAACAAGACATAACTTTTAATGGGAGGGTGATTAACCAAACTACTGTGGGATGGTGTTGATTATCTGCCTTTTGGTAACTATCTTGCTGAAAGGTATGTTTTAGTCATACCAAAGCACTATGTTAAGCAGAAGAAGGCATTTCAGTAAATAGAAAGAGAACTAACAAACAATATGGTTCCTTCTGGCTTTAAGTTCTCTGAATTACCAAGGTTTTGCTGGTTTTTGCAGCCATGTCATTTTGGAAGTTCATTCTACCTTCCTCCAGCGTGCAGTCCTGGGAAAAGACCTAGCTAGTCCTAAACCAGATGCTCAGAGATTGATGTTTGATGTTTATTCCTTTCTGCTACATTCAGCAGGTTTCATGCCATTATATACTTCATGATACAGCCTCTTTGATCCTTTCTGGAAAGGTAGGTGCATACGTGTGTTTTGTATTGTTTTTCCCCTCTTTTGGAGAGGTATGTGCCTTGCAGGGAGGATGGGGATACATGACAGAGACCCATGCTGAGCTTTCTATGAGACATCAGCCGTGTGCAAATATTGGGCTGAACATTTGTCAAAATCTGAGCCTTTGGATAATAGTGTTACAGATGTAGAGTATTTTGTGCTTCACCTCTTGGCAAACACACTCATTAATTGTCCATTTGGTAAAAAATCCTCATATGTGCTGGTAGGAAAAAATTAGACAGGAAAACCTTTTGCTCAATTCTCAGAACATGGGAAAGAAACAAGAACATGTGAAAAGTGTTTTGGAAACATTTGGATGAGTGGTGTATGAGTGTACATTAATTCATTATAATGAAAACTGCATCAGCTTGCTTTCTGGTATTTTGGGGTTTACATATGATGCCCCCATGGCTACAAGAATCTTGACTGTAGACAAGTTGGTGAGGAGCACTAATGTCAGCAAAATGTAGCAATGCTCCCAGCGCATGATTCCTTTTGCTCCGTGTCTGGCCTCCCATCTTGGTGCTCTGCTCTCTGTGTCCATGTTCTCACGACTGTCTCTGGTTCCTATCATGGGATGGAAAACCTTCCCTTGGCAAGAGGTCCTCCCTTGACCATCTTCCTTCATCTCAGTTATTTGTTCCCAGATGAGTTATTGATCTGGTGCTGGTAGCCTTGAGCATTGTTTCCAAACAGCAGAGTCAGAAGATGCTTGGAAAAGAGTGATGAAACCAGAATGATAATTGCTGTTAGTTATGAAGCATTTCTGCAGTCTCAACCAGGCAGGGACCAGTGGGTGGCCAAGGCATGGCTGAGGGACAGAACTGGTCTCAACACTGAGAAATTTGCTCATTTAAAGGTGAGTCAGGCATCTGTGTGGTGCAGATGGATTATTGGCAACAGATGTCCATCCACAGACCTGTGTTTTCTTTAGCATGAGAGAAATGGGGTGGTTTCTGAGCTTGGAAGCTGGAGTCTGCCTGAAAATTGTCCTTCTTGACCACTGCCAGTGGGACCACCTCCCTCCCTCTGCCTTAGCTCCCTTTGAGCAGCTTTTCAGCAGCCTCTACAGCAATTCTCCTTCTGAAATTTATTAGAGGAAAAAATTGCTAATACTAGAAATGACCTGTTCACCTCCAGATGCCCTCATGCAGACTATGTCAGGGAATTTCATGTATTTCTTTCAGTAATGAAGTAAGTTGGCAATGCAGAGTTTTCTTTGCAGGACATCATTAAATAGCCCCCCCGCTGTGCTGGCTGTTACACATGTGCCCTTTTGCCCTCTGCTGGAACCAGCAAAAGGTGTGTCATAAGGACGTTATTCCTATAGATGAATCAATTCACTAACCCAATTTTTAACAGCAGCATTAGGTTTTTCTCTTCCTTGTCACCCTGAAGCGCTGGGTGGATGCTGTCTGTGGCTGGGTGATGTCTCTGAAGCTGAAATGACCCAATGACAAGCCAAGCAGACTTTTGTCTCCAACAAATGTGTGCAAGAAGCTGCCTTGCCAGCACGTACATGGACTGCTCGGAAGGTGTTGCATTAGAGCCTCTTCCTAATGAGCTGTGGGATCTGGGAGTCGTGCATGAGGCTTATCTTTCCAGGAATTTGACTTGAAAGCTTACCACATTTCCAAATATGGGACATGCCCATGCAAATGAACACTTGGGTGTCTGAACTCCTATTTGACTATATTTATTCTAGATATTTATTGGCCCTTGTTCTTGCAGGGCTTTTAAAAGTCCAGTATAATGTCAGATGCGCTGAATGCCGTAAAAAAACCCCAACTTATCAATCTTGATGGATTTTTGTTTGGCACTTATAAGTTAGACCTGGAGACACAGAGCGTTTATATAAGTGTACTGTATGCTTTTAAATACACATATATAAGGACACTGAGGCATGAGGTTTGCATTTGCTTTGCATTGACCCATCCCTTCAAATGAACCAGTTGTATAAAATGCACAGCAGTGCTGTATTTTCCTGCTCTCCGTGATGGTAGGACTTCCCCAACCTGCTGAGGCTGGTTGCCACCAGCCCTGTGCCCCAAATCCCTGGAGCTTGGGGCTTACACGCTAACAGGCGGAACAGCCTCCTGCTGCAGAAGGACAGCCCATCTCCTGCCGAGTCTCGCTGTGACAGCTGCATCACCTGGAGCCCATCCTGTCCTTGCTGTCAGACTGTTTTTGCCATTCCAGCCCGTCAGTGTACCGCAGCCATCAACATAGACATTCCAGGGGAAAGTTGTGCAACTGGCCCTGCTTAATCATTAACTGGGATGTTCTAGCTGTTAAAATTTTTTTATTTATGTCTAGATTTTTGCGAGGGGAGACACTTGTTGGACAGGGCAGGCTGAAATGCACACAGAGATCTGGCACTCAGACATATTCTGCCCTGCGTGCATGAAGCTGAGCAGTGCAAGTCTGGCCAGAATTGAAAGCAGGGCTTGCAGTGATGAAGTGAAGCAAAACTGGCTGTTACTCATAAGGAGCTCTGGCTTTGCTGTCTCAAGGTCCTGGCTGGGAGCTGCTCCATGCTGGGTGTTGCAAGTGTCAGCACAAGGAGCCTGCCCGTGCAAGCGGCAAAGCCAAGGCACAGGGGGTGACCCAGAGTGAGGACTTGGGCACCTGCATGTGGAGAGTCGGGTTGTCACAGCAAGAACCAAACTCCCTTGCAGTGGGAGGATCACCAGGGCTGGAGTGGTGTAGGGAGGGCTGGAGGGAGGTGCAGATGGGGTTTTCTTTCTCCAGCACGTGGGGTTTGTGGCTCTTGCACTAAGGCTCAGAGCTCTTTTAGGCAATTCTAAGCCAGTCCCAGCTCACTCCTGGCTAGAGGTGGTTGACTGGGAGCTGATTCCTTCCTCTGCCTTCATCCCCCACCTGGAGCTGCATTTTACTATTCAGGTGGGGCATGTCTTGGTTTGAGTCAGTTTTGGCCACACTGATTGATTTCAGAGAGTTGTGTGTTTGAAGCACTGAAACGGTATGACTTGATCGGCAGAGAAGTAGTCTGAGTCCCTGCTCCTTTTGCATGGGATCTACTATGTCTCCCATAAGCACCCTTCTCTGATTCACTATCACAGTGGATATTTCGGAAGGTGTGAGTGATAGCAGCTACAGCAGACAGCTCTTCAGACTCTTTCATCTCTAGCTTGCAAGGTTCTGCAAAGCCACAAGAACGGAAGAGCAAAGGTGAAAGCTGTCCCTGGGGCAGAGCCAGGAGGAGGGAATCTGTCTTCCCATCTCTTCTTCCCTGCGCCATTACCCCTGGGACCAGGAGCAGTGCAGCAAGGTTAAAGCAACTTATTTTGCACCCAAAATACACTGAGCAAGGAATCAATCTAGCAAACAATCTCACTCTCCACAGAGAAATACTTGAGCTGTGTTTGCTTTTTGCAGCCATGCTGCACCATGGCTTCCCAGTGAAGTCACTGAGCCCAGCTGGGTGTAACTGAGGGTGGTGCTCACATTGTCTGGGCTAAATGTCAGCAAGAAACAACAACAGTTGAACAAGAAGGATTTCCAAGCATTTCCCTTCTTCTGGTGACACAGAACTCTCATTCTTGGATAGCTGAGACAAAAAGACAAGAGCAAAGTTATTTTAGATGGGAAAGTACCTAAATGTTTTGTTCTTTGTGCATAGAAATAAACAGAAACGAGCTCTGGGTCTTGTAAACATCAACACCCAGTTTTGTGCATATAGTCCAGCTGCTAGGAAAGCTTGATGTATTCTAACTCCACTTTGAGTTTAGGGGATAAACAGGATCCATTGCGCAGCCAATAGGGTTCCTGACCACACTTCTGAGGCTGCCCAGTCAAGACTTGAGTGTTACCTGTGCCAATGTGATTCTGCCTTCTTTCACATTGGGCAAAACCAGCTGGGCTAGCTCAGAGCTGCCACTGAAACTGTTTGATCTGAGTGGTCACAGTGCTCTCTGGCAGATGGATCATGACATGCTCCTGGATGCTTGTGTTAGGTGTCCAAAGTCTCTTGGCTACTGCATCCACTAGTGTGACTAACACAGGTGATGGGAGAATGTTGAGAAAAGCCCATGGTTCTAAGCCTTCCCGAAGAATGTGACCCTGAATTTGGACCAGATGTGAAAATTGAGACCTTCTTTTACTCTGGTACAAGTTTGAAAATGTTCTGGGTAAGGCACTGACTCTTCAGAGATAGTGTAGAGGGACCTGGGCCGTGCTCTGAGGGGAGCTACTCTCAGATGAAAGCCTGCTGTAAGAGCAGGTCTCTGAGCAGTTAAAGATTGGCATATTTACATTGAATGTTTTGCTAATGTTGGTCTTCCAAGAAACCAGTTGTAAAACTTGCTGCAGGACTGCTTCTACAACTGTGTGCCAGACAGCAACTGGTGCTTTCTGTCCAGGACAGGGCCTTATGAGCTGTTATCTAGGAAACTCTTCTGCACAACGCAAAACTTTGGTTTCCTGTGCTTACTGTTCTGTCTTATTGTGAAACCTGTTCTGAAATATTGTTCTAACTAGATATGATTTGAAAAAGATTCTTTCTTGCTATGGTTTTCATGGTGCTCAGTTAAGACTTGATTTTTCAATTCTTGACTGAGATTTTATAACAGGGACCAATATATCCAAGTCAGTAGGGAAGGGGAAATTTGATCTTAACCTGATCTACCAATAAGCATAGATACAGTTACACTTTTAGAAAAGTACGTGAAACTGGATTCGGTTTATGTTCTTTTTATATAGGTCTTTTTATATAGGGTTGAACTCCTCTGGTGTGCATGTATTTGTAAACAGAAAGTATATCAGCAGTTGCAAAGGAAGTGGACAACTTTTACTGTCTTCATGGACTGGCATGGCTACAGACATACAACTTGCACATGTAGACAACTGCAAAGCTACACTTTCCTAGGCTGAGAGGTGATATTTGTGAATTTGCTTAATCTTACAGTTGTCGTATCTCTTGGGAGTCTGGCTGCTGCACACTGACAGCAAAGCTGGGCTCTGTGCAGGACAGCCCTGTGCCCAGTGCGTGCATTCTGCAGGACTCTTCTGCAAGACTCTTCTGCTCCCTTCTGGCCAAGGCTTGAAATCCTAACCAGAGAAGATTTTTTCCACATCTCAGTTGGATATCAGGATTGATCTTAGAAGCTCTGTTGGTGGTGGCTCCTTGATGCTGGTGGTACTGGAAATGAGGGGTGGGGATGAGTGTTCCCCATCACCAAGTAAGCAGAACCATTCTTGTGTTCCATTTTTCTTTCCTTTTCACCCACAAAACCCCATGGTAACCAATTTCTTCTAGACACCTTTGAAGTCCTCAGAGAATATGTCCTCAAGAGTCACAGTTACTGCAGTGCTGCAGCAACGCATTGATTTCTTTTTCCCCGCTCAGGGCTTGCTTTTAATGCTGTTTCATCTTCCTGGTTATTGTATTCCTAATGTTTAAGCTCAGGGACTCCCTCACCAACCTACGGCCCAGACCCTGCGGTAATGGCACAGAACTGTCCTGTTTTTCTTCAGGGTAGCTGATTTTAGGTTCTGTCTCACAAAGGTCGGAAATTTTGGAAGTGGCAAAGTACTGCCCATTATACCTCACCTTGGTGCTTGTCTACAAGTCAATTTGCTTATTCTGGACCAAAATTAATTATGCTGTTGAATTAAATGAAAGCAAATTTGTAGCCATGCCTGAATTGCATTTGCAGGTGAAGCTCTTACCTTAACCTCTTTTGTATACCCTTCAGCTGCTCTGAATAGTTGGGACAAGTGGGGTCCCATGCGGGATTGGTGTCCCCTTTGAGGGACAGGGAACTTGGACACCAAGACACATGACTAAGTTCATATAGAGTCCTATAAAGAGCCAAAGCCACATAAGGAGCGCTGTGTCCTCACTAGTCATTGACCCAGGCACAGGAATCCTCTAATTGTTTGGGAAAGAAGGCTATACTGCATTCAGACTTGGGATCACTGCCTTGTGTGGCCACTGTCCCCACCAGTGGCTGGAACTGGAGGGATGGCTTGTCGAGCAGACTGTAGGTGCCATGGGTTCACACTGCAGTGTTGCTCTACACTGGGGATACAATGAGCTAATTCTACACACCTGGCTCTGGCTGCAGTTCCTAGGATGAAAAAAATCAGCTTTATTTGTAATCAAAGTTCTAACCTGTGCAGCTGACAACCCTAAACAAAAGGCAGTTTAAAAAGAAGCCCAACGTTTATTACCTAACATGTTTTCAAAACCCCATCATGTTTAACCTAAACATACTGCTCTTAGGGGGCGTGACTCATGGCTTTAATAACTCAGATTTGACAATCACAGGTAAATTAGTAGGTTGCAATACAGGAAACCTTTCTTAAAATGTCACATTGCCAGTCCTGTTGCAGGGTTGGGACCTCAGGTGTATTTTCCAAGAACCTACCTATGCTGTGGATGAGCAATAGTTAGATCTGTTCAAATCCAGTGGAGCTGTGCTGGCAAAAGTTCCTGTGTAAAAAGCAAGAGGATAAAAAGAGCCTTTTGTTTGGATGAGTTGTATCACTCAGGCTAACCTGTCCCAGCATGAGGGCTTTTGCAAGCTGTCTGCACGTGTGTCTTCATGCTGGTGTAGTTATATTGGAGAAATTTTTAGAATAGATTTGTCTTATCTTCCTACAGACACTCATGTCTCCAGGTGTCCATGGCATGGAATATAAATGGGTTATTCATCACCATGGACCAGCTACTGTTAAACCTTGCTGGCATTTAAAATACCACCTCATTGTTTTTCTACCATCTTCCTGGCTATTAAATTACTATATTTTCATTTATGTGACTCTTTTCTGCTATGCGCATATAACCTATGTCAATATTTTTGTTATTTTTATTATGTGGGAAGTGCTCACCTAGCTTTTTCTTATTTTTCTCTTCCTTCTCAGCCTTCTGCTAGCTTTCCTTTTTTTCATCTAACCTCCCACAGACTACTGCTGCTAAAGGTATGACTGCTGGATCACCACGAAGAAAATCTGCTGATTAATGTCAATGTTGGTATAGATATCTGCACTTCTTTTTCATTATTACTTCTCTCTCTCTGTACCGAGTATGAAAGTCTTGCCTTTGAGACTTTGTTTCCTTTCCCCCCCCTTCATTACCTACCTCCTGTCCCCTACTCACCTGTGCCCTACCAAATACTTTTCAGCATCCTCAATGTCCTTCAGCTGTTCTCATGTCCTTATAAGAAACCTGTGTCTAGCAGAGCTCAATGGCAGGCTTTCAAAGGAGATTGTAAGAAACAGAGGGAAAAAAAAAAAAAAGGTGTTTTTTTCTCCAAGGTCTATGCCTGTAATAAATACTAGAGTAAAGAACTAGTAGACAAGCAACAGCTAAGGAAGCAGCATAGATGGAGTTAGTACACAGGTACTAGTTAGCATATCTATAGATTTTCACACTGCAAACTGATGTTGGATTTTTTTTTATGTTTCTGTTTATATCCTTGCTTAATCCTTTATTTGCTGCTCATCTTTGTAAACTATTTAAGGCGGAGGTTTTTGCATAGCACTTGCCAGTCTTGATGAAGTACTGAGGACACAGGCATTTAATAATGGTGTTATTGTTAAATAAAAATGAGTGTGCTGCTCGTGACTCCAGGGTCTCATCTACATTTATCAAGCCCTTTGATTTCTTGATGAAAATCTCCTTGGAAGCTGAGGAAACTGGAGTGTCTTGGACTTGGCACAAGACACCAGGAATCTGCAAACCTTAGAGGCTTTATTGAGAGTAAGTTAGGAGATGAACTATGTTTTTGAATTTCTGGGTTTTGTTGGGTTCCTATGAGAACCTGGCACTCTTATTAACGTGACATGCCTCAAGCCTTATGAGTTCTGCCTAAGGTAGCACCACAGCATGGGTCATTTTTTGGTATAGCTCATGGGCTTCCATTGTCAGGACTGGCAGATGACACTTTTAAGGTTTGTCTTTCCTTCATACTGGAACTTCTAAGATTGAGGCAACTCTAATTTTGAGTGCTATTCACCACTGAGTGTTTTTCAAATTTTCCTTCTGGGTTTCATATTGCCTCACTTTAGCCAAGAGGTAACAGGTGGGATCCAGGAGGCTTGGTCTGACCCAAAGTGGTTCAGCAGCTGATCTGCCAGGAGCACAGAGCCATTAGTGAGCCCTGGGGGTTCATGAGCCCAGATCCCTGGGGGTCCTGAGTCTTGCTGAAGGTCTGGGCAGAGATGTCTTCCTGCAGTAAGACTGTCTTCTCCATGCATTGGAATACACTGTCTTTTAGTCTGGAGAAATAACTAGAAAGGAGTTTAACCTATGAGGCTTTTGCCATGTTGTTTAGATTCTGATGTATCCTATCCAAGATTTTAATGGAAAGCTTTCTTCTCCATTCCTATGGGCCAGATACTCAGCTGGTGTAAACGCAAATGCCATTGCTGCTGCCTTCTTTGACGCAAGGTTAGGGCTGAGCTCATGGTGGTATTGTGTCTGGGAATATTTTTATCCTTTAGAGGTATTTGCTCCCTCTCCCCCTCTGTCTCCTCAAGGATTCTTTCTTCTCAGCAATTGTGCTACTCTGTCTGGAACATATGGGGAAAGTATTTTCTTCCATTCCTTCACCACTCAAAAATGGTCAAATCAATTTGGCTAAAATTAAAACCTTTTGGGTTGAATCTTAGCCTAGAAAACCTCATCTCCCAATGGAATCCTTAAAGAAATTTGTACAAAATTTCCAAAAAGCATGGAGCTGTCTTGTAAAACACAGCTGGGACAGAAACTAATTGGAAAAGCCCTTCAGTAGGAGTTACACCCATGTCTTCAAGTGTACAAATCTCACTTTGACTGTCCCATGAGAAGGAATGGTGGCTGTTGACTTATGCAGCCCTTTACAATCAGCAGGGTAATCAATTCTAGTGACCCATGCATGCCCTTCTCTACCTTGTTTTTCATCTGTGTGAGTCTTTTCACTTCTGCTTTTGGCTGGAAATGTAAATGACTAAGTATTTGGTACCAGACCTTACAGACTTCAGAAGGTCAAAGAGTTTGGAAAAGCTTTACAAATTTTGGATTGTTTAACCCAATCAATTCTCAAAGAATCACCCAAAATTATATGAAAAGCTGTCATCGTTGTGGATGAAATAGTGAAGGGCACACTGGTGAAACAAAAAAAGACTAATTTCTAACAGTAAAACTTAATTGGTTTTGTCCTAATTAAGTGAATATTGTCCTGATAACTGTTCTTCCAACTTGGGATTTTCTTCTTCGATTTTCTTGGATATTGAATTGAATCAGAATAAGCTCTGCTCTTGACTTGTACCAGTTACAGTATGGGTGAATCACTGGTAGTTTGATGAATTCAGTGTGGGAAAGAGTTAGCATGTGGTTGTAGCCAGGCGAAGAACTGTCATGGTTTAGCTTGGCCCAGGTTTTTCTAGTGGGGGGGGGGGGGGGGGGCACAAAGATGGCTCCTCTGTGAAGCTTCTCCAAGCCTTCCCCATGTCCAGCTCTGAG
>VZRN01003962.1:923488-956848 GCA_013397935.1 Dasyornis broadbenti
TTAAAAAAAAAAAAAAAAGTCATCTAGCAAAAGAGCAGGGGGCAGATGGTGATAGAAAGATTGACTTTGCTTTGCAGTGCAAATAATTGGTCCTGCCTTCTTCCTCTATCTGTGATAGGTTAGACTGGAACCAACTGACCTGGTTCTGCCTGAGCCAGCTCCAGAGGGATGATAACAGCCAAGGGTGAAAACAAATTAAATACCGGCATGGCATTTCAACGTTGCAAACTACAATGTTTGCAACAAAGCTCTGCAACAGTTTGAGTCAAATCAAGAGCAGCCTGTTCCACATCTGACCAAAGGAATTGATTGTATTTTATGCAGTACTTGCTCTTTGATCTCTTTAATATATAGGGCTGAATTTCTGGCACCCATTCGACTTCAGGTCGGCTTCTGAAATGCAACCTGAATTCAATTCAGTGCAATAACTAGACATTGGTAACTGCCATGGAGCGATGCCTTTAAAATTTCTGCAGTTTGCAATTTGGGCCATGTGCTGGGGGCCCAGATCTGCTTTTACA
The DNA here is from genome assembly GCA_013397935.1 of Dasyornis broadbenti. Taxonomy (NCBI): domain Eukaryota; kingdom Metazoa; phylum Chordata; class Aves; order Passeriformes; family Dasyornithidae; genus Dasyornis; species Dasyornis broadbenti. The sequence continues at coordinate 924,010 of VZRN01003962.1, forward strand.
ACAGCTCCTTGCTTCCTCTGGGTATGAAGAATTAAAATTATTCACTACCTAGAACATAGTGGTCTTGAGAAATATGGGATCAGCAGACATACAGATGGGCAGTGCCACTTGTCAGCACTTCAGATAGGCTGCCTGTCCAGCTTTTAGGAACTGATATGGACCCTTTATAAAACAATAATAAACTTTCTGTGAGACCCATACAAGTGAGATACTTTGCTATTCTGTAACCACAGCTGTATGGAGAAATAACTTAAAGCACTGTAAAGCAAACACTTTAATGTTGTGCATTTTCCAAAGAAAGTCTGCACGGGGGATGGCTGTTCCCCTGTTCAAATGCTGCTCTCCAGTCTAATTCAGGGATAGCATTTCAGGGGTAGGACCTGGTCCTTAATACCAAATTTGCATGTCATCACTTCAGTCAAATTTTGTCTCCAGTACACTAAAAGCTGTTGATAAATAACTTGAACTCCAAAACACATTTAGCCAGAAGACAAATGCCCTAAAATCAACCTGGTGCTCATTCTAGTGACTTAAGGTGCACGAGTCCGTGGAACCTGATTAGACACATCTGCATATTCTGAGGGAACTGGTGGATGAAGTGGCTAAGTCATTGTCCATCTTATTTGAGATATTGTTTGGCAGTTAGTGAATTACCTTCAGAAGGTGTCTCATACAGTTGAGGCAAATGCTGGACACAACTTCAGAGGAGGAAGGTGTGACCAGAACCTCTTGGATCAGCTCATGAAATCCAGCTTTGTGAAAAAGCCTTCTCCTAGCTACTGAACATCTTTCAAGTAGTGCATTTTTCACCTCTAAGTTCTCACGTCAAAATACCCTTTTAAACTTAGACTAATCTCCCTGTACTCATTTGGGTTTAACTTCCAGGCCCTGCTCCCTCAAATCAATTGTTTATCAGTTTGGTGAAGTTCCCACTGACTGGAAAAGAGGAAATACAACTCCTATTTTCAAAAAGGAAGAAAGGAGGACCCAAGGAACTACAGGCCAGTGAGTTTCACCTCTGTTCCTGGCAAGATAATGGAGCAGATCCACCAGGAAACTCAGCCAAGACATGTGGAATGTAAGGAGGTGATTAGTGACAGCCAACATGGCTTCACTAAGGACAAATCAGCCCTGACAAATGCAGTAGCATCCTTGTTGAAGGTTGGATAATTTTTCAATTCTGTTGCTAGGGAACCTTAACGAGCTTTAATGACTGGGTACTTAAGAGACAAAAGATGTGGCTGGGTGTGGTGAGGGGAGGGAAAAAAAGCACCTGGCCACTTATAATGTCACTTGCTCTTGGGGCATTGGAGGGGAGACTGTGGGAGCCCAGCTCTGCTCTGGTTTTTTTCTTCCATGCTGGGTGAACTTTCTTTTGGGAAAGCACAGGATCCTGACCCTCTTCGCCCCAACCCAGAGTGAGTGTCTTCCTGGCTGCATACGGCAGCTGCTACTGGGGGAGACCAGCTGTGGCTGAACTTCACTCCCCACCTGCTGGGACACACTGCAGCTTCTGCCACCACTGCGGAGTTTCTGCCACCTTTGGCTTGCTAGTCCGGGTGAGCCGAGCCTGCCGTCCAGCTTGCTTCTCTGAGGTTTCCTGCTGCAGCCCCTTTTCACCATCCAGCCCGACCTGCCATCCAGTCTGTCTGCCATTATCCACATGAGGAGCTGACCTCGTGCCACAGCGCCCCCTGCAGCTGTGCAGGAGTCATTGCACCTGCCCTGCCTGGCAGCCCAACAGCGCCCCCTGCCGGCCGTGACTGTAACTGCACCAAGGGGAGAGGTGGTGTCTGGCAGCCCAGACAAAGCTGCTACCGGGTTTCTCTTTTGTTTGTTTGTTATTGCTACTGTTGTTGTTGCTTGTTTTCCTCGTTACAGATACTAGTAAAGAACTGTTATTCCTTTTCCCATATCTTCTGCTGAGAGTCCTTGATTTCAAAGTTATAACAATTTGGAGGGAAGGTAGGGTCATATTCTCTATTCTAAGGGAGGTTCCCACATTCTTTAGCAGACACCTGTCTTTCAAACCAAGACACTCCTACAGCAGGGTTTCAGTGTTGGTGGGTAAGGAAAGAGCAAAAAGATGACCTAAAAGACGTAATATAAACAAAACAAAGTGAGAACTGCAGTTCAAGCTGGTGCTGTGATGTATTATGATGATGCTCAATTTGGAGGATCTCATATGATGCAATGCTGAGCTGGGAAAAGAGGTAGCATGAAAATATGGAAATTCTGCCAGTTAGTGGCCCCTACGAAAGAAATGCCATGTACAAACAGAGCTTTATTTGCAATGCATGATGTTGTCACCAGTTACTCCAGGGCAACCATGACTATTAGGGTAATAAAATCTGGCAGTTGAGTGGACCATTCTTTAACTCAGCTGATGAGTTAAAAATAATGTTTAGGAGTTATTACCTCTCTAATTGTTTCTAACAACATTTCTCTGTATCTCCCTTAACCTCCGGCACAGAAATGTACACACTAATCAGTATGAACTTTCGTCTCTCCTTCTGAACACCAATTGAAGTTGGGGCTTTTGACATGATGAAAGGTGAGTGTACCTGTGATACCCTTTTCTTGCACCTGCATTTCCCTGTTGGGCTCCCTTTACCTCCCCTCATGATAATGTGGTGTCTGGGAGAGGGTGTGCCAGATACATTCATTCTGTCCATAACTTGCTGGTCTCCAGCTCTTGTTTAGATGTGTCGCTATGACTTCCAGATGTCGTGATAGGCCAAGTAAACCGCGTCTCTTAGCCAGCTCATTCTGTAGGCAGACAAGATGGAGAGGAGTTTTGCAACAAGATGCTGACAGAGAAATCCTGTGGGCTTTAAAATGTGTAGAAATCTCATTCCTAGCAAATTTTCTAAAGCAGCTGGAGGTTGGTTGGTAAAGGAAATATGCTCAGGTTCTTCTTTTAGTTCACTCACTTCTGATGCTTTGAGTACAGGTATCGTTTTCCTGGCAGATGATGGAAGCTTTGCATGTGGTGCTGCTGAAAAGGAGCCTTTTTTGCTAGCCAGGCGTGTACAGGAAATACGTAGCTTTCTGGGATTTATTAAAAGCACTGTTTTTAATAACTTATCTAGTGTGACTGATGGGAAGGAAAAACTCTATAGTCCCACAGAAGAAGATTCCAGACTGTCTGTGTTTGGGTAAAATAGGAGATTTATGTAGCAGTTAACGTGCAGCTGTTTCAACAACCATTGTGAAAAACAGTGATGAACTGCAGTCAAGATTCAGAAGTCATCAAGCAAGTCCTAGTATTCAAGGGACGGCCATCAAATAACGTAAAAAGCAGTGGAAGTCAGGAGAAAAGTTTTCTGATGGAGAGGTTCGCATTTCCCTGCACGACTATAGGGCAGGGATGCTGCAGAAGACCATTAGAGCTTGGATTTTTACCCTTTGAGCAACTGTGGTATTACAGTGACACAGAGCTTTCAAATTCAATTTCATGTGACCTAAGTCTAAAGGTAAATTTGTGGGGTAATCTCAGGGAGATGAATACATTTCCATATATAGATAAGTGGCCAGCTCATCCTCAGATGTAAATGAGCATATATCCATTATCTCAATGGCTGTGAATATAATGCAGTGACCTGGCACTTTAAATGCAGTGACCTGGCACTTAAGATTTAGAAATGCACAAAAATCTGCTTCTCAACTCAAGAATGGCACCCATGTAACTCAACTGGCCTTCTTTGGCTCTGCTGGTATTAACCCCATTAAGTACTTTGCATTTAATCTGTAAGCAGCTTTTGGTCTTTCATCAGTTCCTTTCCCATACATGTATTTTTTCATGTACCCTTCACATCATTAAAACAATGTTGCAAACAAGAATCAGAAGAAATGGAGAACCCAGGGACTGAATAAAGCTGGAGTGCTGCAACTATTTCACTTACCCATGTCTTTGGGGGACACTAATCTGCACCAAAAAAAGCAAAATTGTGCAAAGAACATTACATAAATAATTGTGCTCACATAAAAAGAGAATGTGTTTTTAATATTGGAAGAACTCTAAGACATGTGCCAGATTCTCAGCTGGAGTAACTGAGCACAGCTACACGGATTTACATCAGCTGAACATCTGCCCAGATGTTTCTAGATGGGTGAATGGAGAAATCTTAAAGTTACATGTTATTTAGATTGACAGCTAATTCCCAAGCTCAATAGTTCTTCAAAGATGCAGAAATATCTTGTAAACAATCCAGATATAATTGTCAAATCCCCATTATTTTCCATGGATCCCAGGAAATAGAAAGGATTGTAGGCTCATTCTGCAATCCTGTGGCTGAACTGTAAGCCTACTGAAATACATACACCCAAAAATGAAAATGGGTTCTGAGAAGGATCCATGGACAGGGGTGGTTCAGGCAGAGTTTTTCTGGAGAAATGCACTTTGTTGTGTCTCAGTAAATGCTGGAAGGTAATGTGCAGCAGGGGGAAGGGAGGAAGAGCAGGGTCACACTGGACATTGTCTGATTTGTCTAACTGGGCTGAGGGATGAGAAGGGCAGGGCAGAACAATCACCACAGGGAAAGGGAGAGAGAGAAAAATATGCTCTGCTTGGCAATATCCTCGGGGGAGCCTCCTCAGCCTCACTGAATGGGAAATCGCCTGCAACCCTGGGAAATACAAAGGGCAAATGGAAAGAGTTAGCACATACCATTGCTGCTCTGTTAGAAATGTTTACCAAAAAAATCTCGAGATTGTGTTAAGACACTGAAGTGCAGAAGTGTGAGACCAGATAAAAGATGAAGCCTTGACTCTCACAGCTTCAGCATTTTTGATGTCCCCTTGTCAACTATAGCTGAACAAGGACAGCACATGTCCCTTGCTGGACGGTGTCCTGTGGAAGTACCACCCAGTCTACTTGCCTCACGTGTACCCAGGTCTCTCGCAGTGTCATGGGTACTGTACTTCTCACTGGACAGTGCCTGCTTTAGCAAATGTCACTCATGGTGCCTTTTGCCTCTAACAAGACCAGATTCCCTATAGCAGGTGCCTCTCTGCTTCAGCTCTTGCTCATCTGAGGTCTTCTGCGCTTTTCAGGGTAAATGATGTGTTCTGGGACTTGGGTGAAGCAGCAGGGCTTTTCCTGCTTGTACAGATTAGAGAGAGGGATGTCATAGTCTGTAAAGTTGTATCTTAGATGCCTTAGAAGCTTTTTAGAGTCCTGAAAGCCCTGGCAGAGTGAAAACAAGTGATGGCTTTGAGCTGAGGGCATACAGATCCTTACAAGCTTTGACTTGCCACTTCCGCTTCTTTTGGGTCAAAATTTGGGCTACACAGCACATCTGGTAGGAAAGAGTACCTAATGAATACAACAAAAGTCATCACATTCTTACCCAATTTAGCTAGCATTTCCAGGGACAATAGCTGTCTTCAACAGATTGCAAAGACTTGTGCATGTGATGAATCATATGGTTGTGCTTAGAGATGGCATAGCTGATTTTATGTGGTGCACAGACTAACGATATGCTTGCTGGAGGACTTCTCCTTGGCTTGTAGGCTTCACCTCTTGACCTTGTTTTCAAGCAGAAGTTAAACTATAACTGAATTGCTCTGCAGGTTGGTACAAACAGAGCCTGAGGCACTCTCTGCATTTTTCTCAATTAAAACAGAGAGTAGAAGCACTTTGGACAGTGGACCAAAACGCAAGAGAGATGTGACGTGGCCAGAAAAGCAGCTCTGCCTATGGATCTCATGGACTAGAGATAAGGAATGCAGGTTATTTCTGACCGTGCTTCATAGGCACTGAGGTGGCCCTCCAGGGCTTTTCATGTTGGATAACTTTTACCTCAAATGTGGTCAGGAATTAGGTTGTGCTTCCACATTTCCACAGCACTCATCCCAGTGAGGACACTGCTGGTGATGGAGGACTCCTAGGTTCTAGCATATGTAGAATAAATACCTGTATTAATGATACATGAATATTTGTATTAAGATGCTGTGTATAGGGCCTGACAGAGCAGTTGAAGAAGAGGAGGAATGAAAAGCACAGAAAGAGAGTGACTGTGACTGTCAAGTGCAGTGTGTAGCTCTGGGTTCACGTATGTTACTCTCCCATGAATCCAGCCAATATCCTCTTTTCGTTTGTTTGCAAGACAGACTTAATTACAAAAAAGAAACAAAAGTCTTTCTTCTACACTGACTTACTATGATATTCCTTTCTTAGTTGGAAAGAACTTGTGGTAATGTGACAATACAGGTTTGTACTGCTCACAGTACATTTGTTTTTTTCTATGGGCCAAACCTCAGAGCTTCTGAAAAGACTGTTAATATGTGGCACTGAGATATAATTTTGCTTTCACTCTTTAATTTCACCTCTTCAAGCACAGAGCTAAGCCCATTAGTACCTGGCCCTCCTTCCTCTGCACACCTCTTGAAATAAACTTGTTCAAGTGACATGGCAAAACATTACGCATTCCTTGGAATTCTGAAGACCTGTTTGACAGGGGTCACTTTGGTCCTCTGATATCGTGTGGCTGGAGGGAAGTTTTTTGAGGTCTTGGCTCATTTCAGCAAACACACTGATCTTGGCAAGTCTTTGGTTTTGTGATGGAGGGGCAGGGTGTGAGAAAACAACATTAGCATTTGCGGAATGGCTTTGCTGCTGCAAGCACCTGCGATTATAATGCCATGCAAAGGGTTCCCCTCCCTGGGCTTCCCAGCTGGATCCTGACTCCAGCACCCCCACAGTATTTTCTCCTGGTATTTTCTGTGGGGCAGAGGACCCACTGTGGACTTCAGGTCTCCCACTACATTTGGAGACCAAGTGACTGCAGTCAGACTGGGAGGCCTGGGTGCAAGGGGCACCTGCCCTTCCTTTTTTCTTTTTCTTGAGGCTTTTGATACAGTAGCAAAAATGACATGGACAAATAACTTCATTTATTATGGGAGAGATGGTAGAAAATTCAAACTGCATGTAAAGAATTGGTGGGGAAAGATTCTACTCTGCTCGGAAACAGCATCTGCATTTGTGCTCCTTACTGAAATAACATTTCTTGCTGGAATGCTGGCAGCTCAGGTCAGGCTCCAGCTCTTCCTTTACTTCTGTGCTACTGTCTGCTGTGATGTTAACCGTGGGAAAGCCTGCCCAGCTGTTGGTAACAGTCAGAATGTCCTGAAGGATTTTGGAAAACATCTGTGCTTTTCTTCACTGAAGCTTCTCAAATGGTTGTGCAGTGAGTGTCACACAGATGTCATTCTGCAGCCAGCCTGGAGCAGTGGTTAGTGCATAGACAGAGATGTTTGCTTTTCATGTGTTGTGTGCAGACATTCACCCTGCTGGTGAGCAGCCACCTCCAGGGATCTGGGATTGCAGCTGTTAAATGCTACACAGCACTGTTAGATAATGTTAGGAGAGGAGGAGAAGTAAACAGAGCCCTGCTGAAGTTTGTGTGAGCCCATAGTAAACAACTGCTGGCAGTCACAGAATATCCTGAGTTGGAAGGGACCCACAAAGATCATGGAGTCCAAGTGCCATTACCTAGGTTCTGCTCTGTGATCCTTGCTGAAACTCTTTGAATTTACTCGTGGGTCCTTCCTCTTGGAAACACTCCTTAATCCCTCTTTCAGCTGGAGCAAGATTGTTTGTCTCTGGCTGTTTGTTCTCCTTTAGGCTCTGAGGAGAAAAGGCACTCTATTACTCAGTCTCCCAGGCCATCTTTTTTTCTTCTGGTGTTTTCAATGCTTGAGTTTTCCTGCGTTCTAAGGTCTGTCTCACCACCCTACAATTCTAATAGGTCAGTTTTGGCCTGTGTGTGCTCCCTGCCTTTTTGACATTTGCATCTGGACAAAAAACCATTCTGATCCAATGTGCCTGATGCAGCTGAAGGGAGAGCTGAAACCTCAGCAGTGTGTGAGGGGAGAGGAGGAAGGCTCAGAGCCTTGCTGACTATATGGCTCTGTGTTCTTTTACCTTTGCAGTCACTCTGAGCTACAAGTTAAACATGTATTTGGGAGCAGGGACATATCTGGGCCAAAACACTCATGAAGCTTAAAATACCCTGAGCTGTTTAGGGGAAGTGAAGGAACAATGTTATTGGTAGCTTGGCCTTAGGCAGAAGGCATTTTATGTTTGGTTGTGTTTGTCTGGATGTGGTAATTATATTCAGCTTTGAAAGTGCTCAAGAAAGTTTGCAATACTTAATGTGATTTTAGTGAGCTGGAAATTTGGTGATTATGCTGATTAATGGGATATAGGGGAGTTGATTCAGGAGTTAGAGGCACATACTCATGTGGGCTCCTTCTGTCACTTGATACTGGTTACATAACAGTTTCTCCTCACGTGAATTTTTCGCAAAGAAACACTGAAATCAGTGAACATATCCAACTTAGTATATCAAAAGTGAAGTGAAGATTTTTGGTTTCCCTGTCTTTTAGTTTTTCCATCTGTAAAACAGTGCTTGGAAAATACTTTGATAATGCAATTTGAAAGTATGCTGGTAAATGAATCATGTATAATCCCTATCAGTCTTGCTTTGAAAAGTGTATTGAACCAGGAAGAGCTGTCAACAAAGCACCTGTTGGGCAGGGGCAGGCTGGACACATAGTGCCTTGACAGGGACCTCCATATCCTCTGGGAGGTGTTTAGGTGCCTTTCTCGGAATAAGTTGTCACAGATACAATGTCCCTGAAAGATCTCTCTGTTTTTTGAGGAGCTGAGCATGGATGATGGGCCGGAGGGAATATGAGTACTGCTTTCTGCCTCCAAGTGTGTGTGCTGCAGTGCACATAGATGGATTAAGAGAGTGCCATTCCTGCACTCAGGGGTGGAGCAGTCATGGCTCATTGCTGGGCACTCCACCTCATTTTAATGTTTCTTGAGAAGAGTGCTTTACACCTGCATGGTATTTGTGGCAGATCATCTCCAGTTTTGACCTCTTCCTGCAGCTGGGAGTTGGGAGCTGCATTGAGAGCGCTCAGCCTGCTGCCCTCAAAAGCTGAGGCTCCTCCTGGGAGGTGACAGAGGGAAGTTTTTGTGTTTGCTTATAGCAAGCTTTCCTGTCTTTCCTTATGTATTTCCTGTCTTATATTTATAATTCTTTATACTAGGCTTGCTTTCCCTCTTATGTTAGGCTTTCTTTCTTCATATTGTATTACTCAACCATCAGGCCCTGCTTTTGCCTAAAGCCTTCCTGGATGTAAACCAGCACACCAGCACTCGGCTAGCCATTATTCAAGTTACACATTAATTCAAAGCTATAGTAGGATTCCATTACTTGCCTCTAACAGATTACTTATAAATAGTAAAATATTTAGTGGTTTTGATTTTGTTACTCCAAGAAAGCTCAAATGACTTGAAGTCAGATTATACAAACAATCCATTGGGGACCAAAAGCAGTTAAAAAATAGTTACAAGGAACTGATTTCTCCTAATATCTGACAATGCAGACCCATCTTAGATACTATTCTATCTTCAGTGAAGAGTTTAAGTGACAAATTCTGCTTTCTTCAGATTGTTTGTGCTGATTTCAGGTAAACTAAGCAAACACCCAGGACAAAACCAAATAAGAAACACTTCTACCTTTTTAGGGATTCAGCCTCAGGATTCTGTAAAAAAATAATAAGCCTTTTTGCAGTTTTTCACCAAAAAATAAAAGAAAAAAAAGAAAAAAAAAAAGAAAAAAAAAGAAAAAGCAGCATAGTTCCACCACTGGGAGCTTGTCACACCTTAAGCCCCCTTGTGAAGCTGCAGTTTACCTTTGCAAGTCACAGCTCCCAAGCAGTAAAGATGTCATATTGTTCCTGTTTCCCAGTTCCTTATTTATAATGTAAACATGCATCCTTTTGGGAACCTGACCTTTTCCAGCATTTGTGCTTGATTATAATTGAGCTATTTGCATAGGAGACCAATTTTCATTCTCTGCTCTTGTGGCGGGTACACTGTGTTTTCTATCAAAGGCGTTGGTTTTCTGATTACTAAGGAAACTAAGAAGGTTTACAAACACTAATGTCATAAAACATGCAAAGTTCTTAAAAGTACAGCCTATTCTTTCATTTTATGGGCAGAGCAGGATGTTAGAGGAGTCTTTCTCCAGTCTCCCGATCCCTGCCTGCTTGTTTACCAAAGTGATCAAAGTTCCCTGGCTCAAAGTTCTGCTTTGCCTCTTGAGGCTGCTATATGAAGGGTTTAAATGTCTGTTCCCCCAGGCTTCAGCCTTGCAAACTTAACAGGGGTTCAGGAGTTAAGCCCTGAATTTTCTGCATCATCTTGGACAATTGTAGCAAAATTTATTGGACATGTGGGTTTGTTCTGGTTTGGTACAAATGGAAGAAACCATGGGAAGGCTGGGCTTGAGTCAGCTATGATGCATGGGCTCTTCTAGATCCTGTGCCAGCTCAGGCAGTGATCTGTACCAGTTGATTTGGCAGAAGGGATAAGCTAAATATCTGGAGAAATCTGCCTGCAGAGCCTCTGTGTCAAGATTTGGAGAACCAAGTGGTTAAGCCTTTACGGCAGAGCATAAGAAGAGGTAGTGGTGGCCTGGGATGACCTCCCATGGCACACAAAAGTAGCATTGCAGAGTAAATCAGGCTGGAAGGACCTCAGGAGGTCTCTGGTCCAACTCCCTGTTGTAATCAGCGCTGATTTTGAGTCAGGTTGCTCAGGGCCTTACAGGGAAGTGTGCTAGAAGTGCAGGGGCTGGATGCCTACAGTTGTGGAGGTGGGCAAGGCACTGTGTGACGCCCACTCTGAGAGCCCACAAGTTTCCAGGCTGTTTTCCTTCAACAAACTCTTATTAATCTCTCTTTCTGGGTGAGTGGGAGCTGACCTGGGGTGCAAAGGGACTGTCTGTCCCAGGGCAGATGGTACTGGGATACAGCAGGGTAGAAATCTCAAAGGATTTTGGGATCTCAAAATCGTGGAGCACTCAGGTGCCTCTACCCACCTTGTCCTGCTGCCCATCCCCATGGTGGGGCAGCCAGCACTGGGCCACTTGTGTGTCTTGCCTTGTCTTAAAGGCTGTTTTTCAGGATACAATGTCACACAACACCAAGTCATCTGGGGACAGTGTCACCCAGGCCAGATCTCAGAGGGTGTTGTGCTTTGATCTTTTCTCCCCAAATGCAAGAAACCACAAAGACTTCAACTCCCTCAAAAATTGCCACGAGATGAAAATCCTCTGGAAGAACAATAGCTGCAACATGGTTAGAACATGCTTTTATTTTTGTTCCTACATGTTTCATGCAGTGTTAGACTGTGGCTATGCTGGTGGAGAAAACAGCCAGTTCCCCACTGTTAGTGTGTGGCAGAAGTACTCAAAAGATGTGAAAGCAAGAAGGAGCCATTGCAGTCATCTTTTGGCTCGCATGTGAGCAAAAACTTCTCCCATTTCAGCTGCTCTGAGCCATAAATTAAATGATATTGGGGGTGGCCTGGACCTGGCCTGGAGAACAGCTTCATCCAAACTTGCCAGGTTGTCTAGGGCTGCTGTGATAGCTCAGGGTGGGACCCAGCCCTGTGCTGAGGCTCTGAGGATGGTGTGATAGCTCAGCATAGTGTACATGCAACTGCACTGCAGTTATTGCAGAAGCAGTGAGTTAAATCTAATGGCATGCAGACAGCTTATATTTAAATGGACTTCTTTTAAAAATTGTTTAGGTATGCCCATATCAGATGTTGCGGTGTCAGCCAGGCCTGCCCCAGGAATTGAGTTTGCCACCCCTGAAAAATCCCACAGAAGGATGCAGATCTGATCCACTGAGGATGTCAAATCCACTCACTCCCCACAAATGTTTTGTTCTGCTGGTTGATTTTCACTCTTATAGTTGAAAATTAAGCTAGGGAGGGCTGTGTGCAAGCTTATTACACTTCAGTTATTAATTTATTCTTCTGTAAAATTTCTCACAACCCTAGGCACTGGTGTGATGAGCATGGGGGGTGGGCATGAATGAATTTGTTGCAAGGCCAGCCTGGCCTTGCTGGCCCTGGCACACTTGCATCAGTTGCTTTTTTGACTCCTTTCTGTGACCCAAACACCATCAAAGAGCACTCCACATCTATAAAACTTCAGCTAATTGTAATCACTTATTTTGTAAAGGAGTTTTATAACCTACCAAAGCAACATGTCTAAAGAAGCACCTCTGGGGACATTGGGACACCCACTGGGGCCAGCATCAGAGCTCTTTGTTCAGGGGGCTCAGAACTGGCAAACTCTAACTGTGCCCTGGGGGACGTCCCCAGGAATCCCCAAATTCCCTAGGTAAGCTGTGGCTCTACCTTTTGGTTACAATCAGAAGGACATTTCTGACCTCTGAAAGCTATTGCAGGAGCTGTTAGGATGGTGGTGATCCTGGGGAGTTCCAGGGGAAGGAGGGGAACTAGGGGCTGGGATGCTCCAGAGTCCATTTGCTTGGCAATTACCTAAATTCCCTGGAAAATGGTGTCTCCCTGGGTGATGTAGGCAAGGCTGCAGATGAAGTCTGTGGTGGCAGTGGGGCCAGGAGCTGAACACCACATCCCAACCTCAGAGCACCCATCTTTTCTGCAAAAACCAGCTGGTTCTGCCCTCTCCCAGCCTCTTTTTGAAACAAACATTTCCCTTTTTCTTTGTGACAAGGAAGGAGAGCTTCAAAAGGCCGCATTGAGCTGAAACTTCCCATCTCTTCTTAAACCCGAAAGGTCTGTTCCCACAGCCCGAGCAGCCGGAGCTGTAGCAGGTCCCACTCGCGGTCGTACAGCTCCATCTGCTGTTGCTGGGCGCATCCCGGAGCGGGGCTGCGGGGGTTTTCCTCTCTGCAACAAGGATTAGCCGTAGATTTGCTTGTTCACCACAAGGGGCTTAAGGAATTGTGAATAAAGATTCTTACTTTTGTTCTGCAGCAGGCAAAAAAGTTTTAGGTCTCATTCAGCTGGAAGGAAAAGCCCAAGTCTTGCTCTCAGCCTTCCAAGATCCCTCCCAGCCCCACGACAGCTTTTGGTGTCATCAGCACTTTGTGGCTCAGAGAGAGGCTGGAGGTAAGGAGGTGCAGGGCACCCCCAGAGCCTGCAGATGGCTGGTTACTGCGCTGGGAATTTGCCTGGGACGCAGGGATGCAACGTCTGGTCCATCCTGGCTGGGAAGCCCATCCTGACCCCTTTTCTTCATGTATGGCCTCAAAAGGGGGGCAGCTGGTGGCAGGGGCTGGTGTAGAGGCTGGAACCAGACCTTTCTCTCTCCCAATTTGCAATCTTGTACTTTTTAGTCAAATAAACAAATCTCCTGATTTTCAGGGTGATGGAAGTGATAATTTGGGCATAATGTGAGATTACTTGTTTTCCTTTGAGAAAAGGCCAAAAGTCTTTGTAGCTGTGAAGTGGAAAATGTTCATGGATTTATTTTTTCTTAAATTACACTTTTTACAAGCCCTTCTCCTACCGGATTTTCAGATCCTATCCCTGCTAGATAGTGGGAAAATGTCTATAGTCTGTTTAATTCCCAGTCTTTATTACTCATAACTTGAAAAGGTAATGTTGAAAAGATTAAAAACATACCCTTTAAACTTAACCCTCTCCATGTTCTGATCCAGATTTTTGAGTTACAACTTCTTAAAATACTGAGGGCCATCCATGCATGTTTTCCAGAGATGCTGAATAACTTCCTCTATGCCAGTGCTAAAAACCCTTTAGACACCTGAACTCTCTCTGTCTCTGTTTTCTATCACTAAAATGAGACTAATACCCCCTAATCTGAAGAGAGTTTTGTCAGGATGAAAACCTCTAAAAACTATGTGGAGCTGCTCAGTTGCCACAGTCAGGGCACTCCCTTTTGCAAGCAGCTAAAAAGCAATGTGCTGAACACTGCTTTTGTGTGAGCTTTGTAAGCTATCACAAATGACTTTGGACAGCTATTGGAAATTACTATGGCTTTATGTTGAGAGCAACATGGGCAGAAGATATTCATACCAGTCTGTAGCCTGCTACTCCCCTAGCTAATGTTTTTGACTTTTCTCTGTACTTCAGTAGCTTGCCTCCCTCCCCAGCTGTATTTTTATCTCAGCTCCTCCAGATGGTGGGGGTAACATCTGCACACTGCTCCTCTCCTCTCTCTGCAGGCTCTTACTAGAGAGCACCCCCAGCAACTCTCTGGCTAGAGGGTGACACAAATATAAAGGTTCTGGCCTCTGCTGAGAGGCTAAGGACAAAGCCCTAAAACCTTTCCAGCTTCTAAAGCCTCTGTCAGTTCTGCCAGAGGTTAAGCCAAGCACTAATCCTGTAGGAGCTTTGAAGGTTTTAAGAAAATCCCAAACACAAAGCTGCTCAGAAACTTGAGGAACGTGGGAGTTGCCTTTTGGGCAACTGGGCACTGAGGAGCAGGACTGCACTGGAGTCTATTGTCTGTTAGACTTGGCTTCACCTACTCAAATACTGAACAAACGCCAAAACTGTTTGGCCAGAGAGTCAGGGAGAGGAAAGGCTGTTACAGCTCTCTCCTGCACACAGATTTAATGACCAAGCTTCCCTCTATCCTACCCTCAGATTCATCAGGACAATGAGCTGATTGGTTACTCACATGGCCAAAGAGCAGGGCTTGTCTCCTGAGTAACTCTAGGCTAACCCCCAGCACTATGGAAGAAATCCAGATAGTGTCTCTATATAGCTCTTTCACCTTTTGAGGACCTTTGATGTTGCTCTCCTTTTCTTGGTGTAAATTAGTTGTCTTGTGGCTAGTAACACCAGCTGATACTGGAAGAGTTGTTTTTGTTGTTGTTCCAAATTTACTTGTTGATTTTTTTTTTAAAGTCTGCAAATCAAGCTGAAAGCTTAACAAATTCCCCAAAGCTGTGTGTCTGTGGGAATGCCACTGGGCAGCACCTCGGAGCGACTCAGCATGATCCCCCTCTCTGGCCTTCTACCCCCAGCAAGTCCTTGGTGCTTTGTGTCAAGAAATTATTTGATTAATGAAGTAGAACTTCGGCAGAAATCTTTTCAAAGGCAGCCTTTCCTCCAGCAAATGTCTCCAAAGGCCATGGAAAGGAGCTGATTTTAGTAGCTGGCAAAAAAGGAACATATGCCCTGACATCTATGGCAGGAATGGTGCTGGGACTGGGTGCAGCTACTGAATGGTGCTGTAGCACAAGTCCCTGTGGTCTTGCTGCTGGTTTACCTGGTGCAGTGGGACAGGAGGGAGCTGAGCTTCATCTTTTGTCAAGAATGGGCACTTTTAACAGCTGCTGAAGGCTCCAGCCCAGTACAACCCATGAGGAGGTGACCCTCTGTTGTGGATCAGTAGGGGGATCAGGTGCCCAGGTGGACATCCTGGGAGATGTCCATGAGATACATGAGGCTGCTGTGCCCATGAAGGTTTCCACTTCTGCCTATCACTGGTGGGCAGGGCATGAAGCTCACACACCAGTGTGAAGAGTTAAAAACTTTCTAATGGGAGTGCCAGCATGAAGTGACAAGGTGTTCACCTCCAGTGATGGAGATTCATCCTGATGGGTCAGAGCATCAGGCAGACATGCACAAGTATGTCAGGGACTTTTGGAACCATGTCTCTGCAGTTCTGGGATGCAGATCTAAGGCAGCATTTTTAATTTTTTTCTTTTTCTTTTTTTTTTTTTTTGCATCCAGACAACTTGCCTTCTCAGCTCATCAGCTGAAGGATTTTCTGGGTCACTGTGGACTCTGCATGACCCACACCATGAGGCTCTGGGTCACAGCAGTGCAGGTGTGCTGGTCCCAGAGACAGAAGAATGTGCTGGGGGATGCAGGGTAACTTCTTTGGGACCTGCTCCCTGAAACTGGGTCACCTCCTGTGACAGTAGAAGTGACTCTCAGCACAGATGGCAGGTGGGACCCGGGAATGACCTTTTCTCACGGTCATTTTCTCATGCAGAGGCTTAGTTGGTGCACTGCAGGCAGTTGTTGGGTGACTTGCAGCAGGTGCTGAGCTCACACTGGCCAGGTGGTTTCTACAGCCATGAGGATATCTGGGAGATCCACTTTTGCCTTGTGTCATAGTCTCTCCCCCTCCAGAGCAAAGAGGTGTCCTGCCACAGCTCATCCCAGAAAGAAGGCAGGTCCCATTCCCTTCTCCTTCTCTTCTGTCTTCCTTTCATGCACCCTGTCTGGTGCTGTTCTGGGGAATGGCATCTCTCAGGAAATGATGAGTTGACACAGTCTGCTCCACTTCTTAGTCATCAAATTCAGATCAGCACTTTGAAGGAAAGAAAAAGCAAACCATCGCTTACTGCACAGAGACAGCTGGAAACGCTGCGAGGTTCTTTTAAAACTCACCAGTTTTACTCATGTCTAGTTATTGCTGGGAAAAGCTCAGATAATACAAATAATGTAGGTGCTTATCTCATCCAGCCTTAGTGGGCCATTTAAAATACCTTAACTGAGCTTAAAAGTGGTGCTGTTTTCTCTCCCTTGAAAATATATGTTTAACAGACATTACATTCATTTGAGAACTTTGCTGGTTGACTCTAGGTAAAAATAAGCACCATCTTGTATAACATTGTTATGCTACGTAAGCACCTTGCATAATTACCTTAGCCCCAATGTGATTTTAATTATGTTAGAATTAGTGCAAAGAATTTTATCTGAGACTCATATAGATATTTTGTGCTCTCAATACTTTGATATGCCTAAAAAGAGACTAATGTTTGCTTTGATAATTAGTCTGTTGCATGAGGCCAAAAATTCATTACAAACACAGTTAATTAAGTTGTCAACAAACCTTTGGTCTCTGGCTGGTAAGAATAATTCAATAATTTTGTTTGGCTTGACAGGGGATTTTCTTTTTATTGCTATCAACCCCAGCTGTCCTTGGGGGCCCATGGCACAGCAGCATTTTCCAGGAGGCCATGCAGTGCTGAACTGGACATGGTGCACGTGGTGCTGCCCCAGGGCTGTAGCACAAGGAAGGGAAAGGAAGTTCCACCTGAACACAAGTAAGAACTTCCTTGAAGTGACAGAGCTCTGGAACAGGTTGCCCAGAATGTGGAATCTCCCTCACTGGAGATATTCCAGAACTTTCTGGACACGATTCTATGCCATTTGCTCTGGGGTGGCCCTGCATGAGTAGGGAGGTTGGAGCAAGTGACCCGCTGTGGTCCCTTCCAGCCTCACCCACTCTGTGGGGTGCCACTCCATGTGTGGCATCATGGAGTGTCACGGAGGATGGAGGTGAACATGGGCTCTTGTTCTGAGATTGGGGAAACTAGGGACACTATTGATTATTCCCAAAAAGTTTTCTGGTCCTGCTGAGGGATGAGGAGCCCCAAGGTCAGTCCTGATACTTGGAGCTCATTAAAAATGATGTAGAGAACATGCCTTGTGTCTGGGGAGATGGTCTGGGGAGATGGTCTGGAGCTTGCCTACTGACTGTTGGTGTTATGAGTCCAGAGCGGGGCCAAATGCCTCCACATGCTCTGAGAAATACAGATCATGTCATAAGAAATCAATATTTTTATCCCAAATAGCCCTTCTCTGTTGCAAGAACTCTTCAGGGGGACTGTAGCCTGGCAGGAACCCTCCGTACCCCTGCAGGCCCCTGCCCCAGTGCTGTGACCATGCTAGAGTGGGACTAGAGACCTCTCTGGTGCAAAACACCTCTTAGCACCATGCTCACACTTTGAGCTGGTGTGGTATCCCCTGTCCTTTGTGTCTGAGAACTGCAGCTGCCACCGGACTTGGACACAGGTAAGTGACAGAGAGCCCCAGGAGGAGTGTGGGTTTGGGGCATCGCTCTAGGACCAAATATTAAGTACCTCCAAGTGACTCTTTTCCATTTCAAAGACCCCATTTGTTTTATCTGGCAATTAGCTTGCATCCTCTGTATAAAATAACTCCATGAATACCACCGAGCTTCCAGCCAATCTCCTCTTTTAAATATATTTTAAGTGCATGATTAATACACTTTCCCAGCCCCTGTCTGGGACTGTGCAGGGAGGTCAGGGAGCAGGTAAATGAAAGAAAATGGCTTCACTCGGCATTGACTGGGCTATTAATCACTGCCCATTTTCTATAAATCATGGCAGATGGCAGAAACAGGCAGGTACTCATGGGAAAAGACACACTGTGCATGACGGGAATCACGGATCATAGCAGACACTGGGAAAAGAAGCAGTTGCTCCTCACCCTGCCGTCCCCAGCAGAAGGAGGCCATGGCACTACACCTGTGACTCACCTCCACGTGACAGCTCTCCCCTGTAAGAATGAATGGAAAAGTTTGCAGAAGCCCTGGAAAATTTACAGCATCACAGCTGGGCTGGATGGGCCTCTCTGAGGATGGTTTCGCTTCTCATCAGGCACAGAGGCAGCAAAGGGGAGGATTTGCTGCATGTGGGTAGTGAGCATTGGCAAGGATGACCCCTGAGTATCAGTGTCTTAGCCACTGTGGTCAGGGATACTTTTAATCAGAGCACCAGTTAAAAATTTTTTTCTGTCTCTGAATGTTCATGACTGCTTTGCCTCAGAGAGATGTGGGTGGGAAACGTGTGGGAAGAACTTAGACATAAAGTGAGGAGGACAGATACATCCTAAAATGAGCATGCATTTGGCAGCAGCATTCATCTAGGCATTTTCTGTGCTGTAGTCTTGGAGGGATTCCCTTCTCATGCCTGGGAAATGCAGGCTCTTCCCTCCTGGAGTGGGTGATCTAATACTGCCCTGCACTGCTATGGGAGTTGTACTTCCCTGTATCTGTAGAGTATCTATGGGTAGTGAAAAGCTGCTATGTTTTTTTAGGAGGACAGACAATACTATATGTACTATAGATGAATGAAAAGAGTATTTTATATGGAGGCTGTATGAAAGATAAGGCAAATACAAACTATGGGCTCTGTTCTCCAGCACATTGCCAGTCCCATTGAAACCAGTTGAAATAATCCCCTGCTGCATTCGGTATTTCTTCCACAGTGAATGGGATTTTTCCTGTCACCTCTTTTCTTACAGAGAAGCAGAGGGATGTGTTTCTCCCTTTTTTAATGGTAGGAGAGCTTATGTTGAGCTAATCAGTTTTGCTTTCCCACAGCCTTGCATTCCCCTGCTTAACCCAGACAGACCTGCAGCAGGACACCATTGATGTTGCTTGGCAAGGAGAGCAGCACTGCTGACCACAGCACCTCCTGCACAGCTCTCACCTCCAGCCCTGGTACACAACAGCAACAGCTCCTGTTTTGCTGGCAAAATAGTTGGAAGAGCAATCTAGGCTGGCTGCCAGGGACTCCCAGTAAAGCCACCACCAGCAGGGAGAAAATGGTCCAGAGCAGGGAAAAGCAGGACCATCTGCTCCAGACCAGAGTCTGTCCTGTCAGCAGGGAAAAGGATGGACAAAGGTGGGTGGGGTGGACATAGTAAGTGGATGTAAGATTGCGAAGGACAGCTTGTGTCCATCCATATGAAGGTTAATATGGAAAATGGCTCCCTGAAGGATTTGGTAGGTAGTGGAGCATGCTGAAGTGAGTGTGTGCTGCTGGGCATGGGTGTCACAGGGCCTTGCAGAGTGACAGATGCAGAAAGTGAGCGGCAAAGTAATCCTGGAAGTGTGTGACCAGCAAAGGCAGAAACAGCCTCAGAGAAGCCAAAATGACCCATAAAGACAGAGTGGGAGATGTGATGCAAAAGACATGTGAGATCAGGAGAGGAGTGATCAATATGCTATAGCCAAGAGAGCTTCACATTATAAAGCGCAGGCGGGGTGATGGAGAGGATTGCATGGGGACTTCAAACAGCAGCTGGGTGGCCTTGGTGCTTGCTGAAGTCATTTTCCCCAGCCCAGGAGCTGCTTGGCGATGTCATGCGGCTCCTGCTGCTCCCACCAGCACAGCTGGATCAGGAGAGGAGGAGGGCTGGTCGCCTTCACAGGCAGCTGTGTGCAGATGTTTTCCACTGAGGGAAGAGCAGTGAGGGCATAGTTTGAAAGGAAAGGGAAAAGTCGTAGCAGGAGCTGGAGAAAAACTGTTGCTGAAAGAAACCTTGCTCTTGGACTGTCTGAAGCAATGCAGGGTGAAACCCCGTTTTTCTGGCATCAAGGTTCTTCATTCCACTAAAATGTTATTTAAACCGGATGTTTCTTACCCCAAACAAGCTGTGTTTGGCTGCACTTGGACTCCTCAGTTTTGTGCCTGTCTGGACTCCTCCTCCTGCCCTGGCTGTGGCTGGGCTGGAAATTCTGTAAGGAGACTTGGGGGGAAAGCTGGGTCTCCCACCCCTTCCTGATGCCCTCCCCAGCTCCCCCGCAGGCCTCACGGGAGCCTAATATTTGTGCATGTGTGTTTTAACACGGCATATGGTCTTCATTACATGCAGACTTCTCGCTTCCATAATTATACCATGATGGGAGTTCCTGTCAAAGCCATAAAGCAAATTCTCTTCTCCCCGCCGCATCCCTCCGCCCCCATGAGCCCTCCCCATAAAACTCGAAGGGGTCTCCAGTTTGCAAGGAGAGCCCTCCCTCACCGGTCCCACCGTTAACCCTTTGCCACCTCCCATTCAGCAGCTGCTGGAGGGAAGCTGAGCTTTCCTCATGAGTGCTTGCTTACCAGAAGGGGAAGGTGTTGTCCTGATTTTGGCCATGTGCGAAAGAGCACAGAGAGCCTAAACCATGCTGGGGAGGTGGGGAGGCAAGCAGCAGCCTAAACCAGTGCCCCTGGTGCATTCTCACCATCCTTGAAGCGTGCCGAACCCACCCGCTGCCAAAATACAAGCCCCTCTGGGTAGCGCATGGCAGCTGTTTGACAACACACTGCAACACTACCCTGCAGTTCAGGACAGGAAATGAAGGCGGCTGCATCTGCAGGGGGAATTTAAGTGTACAGACTGCAATTACCTGTGCTGGAGCTCGGCCAGAGCCCCGCTCCTCCGAGCATTGCCATGGGGCCAGACGCTGACGGCTGGTGCTCAGGTGCTGTGGAGTCAACCACAGCTCTGGCAGCTGCTTGGGGCCTCATGGGTCATGCCCAAACCTTGTCTGGGGTGGATGGAGGCAGGAAAACATGGAGAATTTATGCACGAGAGGAAAACTCAGCTTTATTTGTTTACGTATGTGGGTGTTGCATTAAAAGGCATTGAGATGATGCAAATTTAGGTGCCCTTTTTCTTGGTGATTGATTGGAAAATAGGCTCGGACAGTCTGTAATTGCACTAGAAATAGTGAGTAATGGAGGGGACAACTTCTCCCAACCAAGTCTTTCTGGCCCTTAAGCCAAGATGCTGCTGAGAGTCAGGAAAGAATCCATTGCTGGGGCTGCTCTGGCCTTTGGGCTGTTTGGATGTCCCTGGAGGGTATGGGCTGCAAAGGGCTTGCTCAGGATCTCACCAGAGATCCCACTCAGCACTGCGCTTGTCACGATGGGAAAAATTCCATTTCCCACTAGGTGGTAGAGAAGAGCTTGGCTGAAAATTCTCCCGCTTTTCACAGCTGAGCAAGAGGGAAGGGGGGTCATATAAAATCGAAGACCTCTGTTTTAGCCAAGACTGCAGCAGACCCAAATGTAGGAGGGGTGCCACTGCAGAGGGCTGGGGGAGAGGTGGGGAGTGGACAGGGTGCTGAGCAGGGAGTGGGAGCCACCCAACGAACACTGGGTCCTGTTTATCACCAGCCACTGTCACAGCTGCCAGGCACCAGGCACGTTTTTTTGACATCTGTGGGTATTTTATGGCTCTTTACTGATTGGTCTTGGGGAATATGGTTTGAAATGGGTTGTGTCTAATAAATAGAAAGAGGAGAGCAGGGGAAGTGTTCATGCTGATCGCATCTACCACGTGCTAGGCCAGCATCACCACAGCCCGTCACAGAGCTGGTGAGCTTTGCCCACAAGCCTGCACTGCCTGCATAGACGTGACAGCGCCTTTAGTGTTTACCACTGATGTTAACTCCCTCTATCTCCCTTATTTTTCTTTCCCTCATGTCAAACACATCTTCATTGACAGCAGTTTTAGCCAGGTGCAGGAGTTATTCCAAGGTAGGATTCATGCCCAGGCTGGACAGAGTGACATGAATTTTGGCAGGAAGAGCCCTGACACCTCAAGAATGTGGTTTCATTTTGAGATCTCCAGTCCTCCCAGCAACAGCCCAGGCTGGGATTCACAGCTGCCCCCGGTGGCTGGTGTGCCTGAGCTCCTTTCACATACCATGGAAGATCAGAGGAGTGGCAGCGGCTTAAAGAAGTCACACCTGAAGGCAGGATCAAAACCACCTGGCTCTTGCTAGAAAGGTGTTTATTCATCTGACCAGTTCTTAAATGGCTCTAATGAAGTAATTCTGCAGCTTCCCCCCAGTCTGCATTATCCTTATCCTTACGGAGATTTTCTTGCTGTCTAACTTGAAACTTTTTTTTTGCTGCACTTGATGCCCCTGACTTCTTGGGCAATACAACCTGGGCAGGAAAAGTTTTTTTCCTTTTGATTGTAGTTTATTGCATATCTGAAGCCCACTTCCACACTTACACTTAGACACCAATATTTCCTGATCTTACCTCTACCCCTTGCACACATATTCTGTGTACTCTTCCCCATTATCCAAATCTTCCTTGAGGTTCAGGTTCAGCAGATCCAGGCAAAGTGGTGAATCAATCACAGATCAGCACTCAGGACACTTGACATCTGCTAGACCAAAGACTGTCTTGAATTTTCAGTACCTGTTTGCTTTAGTTTGTGCTTTCCAAGCTTCTTTGTGGGACCTGGACCCACAGTGAGAGGCTGAGGTAGGGAATAAGGCACCAGCCTCAGTATTCCATGCTCTTCCCTAGCTCTGGTGTATCACATTTCACCTTAGAAATTTTTTGCACTATCTAAAATAATAGTTCAAAGGATGAAGGGTGACAGGTGCTGCAGACTGGGGGTGTGTCAGGAGCCCATCACTCAGATGTCCTGCCTGGATTTATATTTGCATACCTCTGTAATTCAGAGGAGTGTGGAAGCACTGCCTATGTTTCTTTGAATTATCTGAAGTCTAGATGCATGACCTGCATGTGATGGCATGAAAGCAGAGACTCTGTCTAGTTCTTCTGGGCAAACTGGATGAATGGAAGCTGTGCAGCTCAGCAGTCAGGGCTGGTCTCATCCTGGAGCGCTTGTGATCCCAGCACTGCACTGGGGTGCACAACACTGGCTCATAACATTTTTGTAAGCACACTAGTCTTGACTGGGATGGGGTTTTACAAAAGATCTGACCCAGCTGAATGTACCACTGATGCCTTTCAGTCTGAAGGTACCTGCAGTAACTCTGGAAGGTTCCTGCAGCAACTCTGGAAGGTTCCTGCAGCACTGAGGTGGTTGTTTTCATGGCATGAGGATTCCGAGGCAGCGTGTCCTGTGCTGAGTTGTCCCAGATAAGTGCTTAAATAGATATAGCTCACTTTTCTTCATATAGGCTCATGATAATAGTAATAAACATTTCCTAATAGAGTCTGAGAAATACTGGACCTGAGTTTTAGGTGCTTTTTTTGTCAGTTGAAGGAGGCCTGAATAGAGAGTATTAACTTCCCTGGACAGAAGCATCCCCTTTCAGGAATATGCATCTCATATGGTCCAGAAGGAAAATAAACATGCAGCATGATGCTGCAGATTGAACTGGAAGGCATTCAGCTCGCAGCTGGCTCCACGATTCTGGAATAGCGTCTGCCTCGTGTGAAAAGGAAAGGTCCTGGAAGCCCCATTGTCCTGTGCTGAAATATGATACCACAGTTGCTCTGTGATGTGACCCTGGCCAGTACATACTGTGCCATAACACACTGTTAGAGTGAGATTTCCTCCAGGACACACAGAGATATAAGCCTTCAGGTTTGAAGGATGCTCAAGTGGAAGGAGGGAGGGTTGTGTGCTTTAGGATTGGCTTTATAGAACAAAGGGGTCCTGAACCCTAACCCTACAGTAAGTTTGTGCCAGGAGGTGCCTGCTGTGTTTGGGGGGCTCAGCGCTGTGAGCTACCCTGAAGCCACAATAGAGCAGAGCAGAGGAGGAACACATTTGATACCTGGTGGCTGTGCCCCCTCAGACTATGTGGCTCCAGGCTTTGCATTTGGGTAAAAGAGCAGAGAAGTCTGCAGCCACCAGACTGTCCACGAGGAGAACTCGGAGTGGTTGGAACTAAGGTCTCCTCGGGGAATTCAGTAGGTTTCACTTCTTGACAACAGTTTCCAAACCTCCTGTTCCTGGGAGCATTCCTATATGCCCACATGACGAGCAGTCCCCTCTGGAGCACAGAGAGATGCATTTGTTCTCCTTTAACTGCTACCTTCATATCTCCCTTGGACAGGAGCAATATGGAATAAACAAACCTTGTGTTGAAACACACTCCTCAGTGCTACACTGACCTAGCTTGCTTTTCCTGGTGAGAATCTTATTTCTTTAATGCATTAATCTTCACAAGATCCCAGGGAAGCTGGGAAATGCTGCTGCTTCTGTCTCTCTCTTTTTTTTATAGATAGGCAACTGAGATCCTACGTATCCCACAATCAGCTAAGTGCTGTCCAAAGTTCTTGTTTTGTACCTTTTCAGAAAACCCAGAGACCAAGCAGAGAGGGGTATGTGTGTTATGGAGGTGGATTGGATCAGAATTGACTGAAGAACTTGTGTTGGCCTGAGGATTTTTTCCTACAAGGGAAGGTCTGAGGCTCCCACTGAACTTTGCTCACCTCCCAGCCCAGAGCAAAGCCAGTGTCCCCTGGAAATGGAAATCAGCAGGTGGGTGATTTTGTGGTGTCCTTCTGTTCTTGCTGTATTACCAGGAGTTTTGATGTTCCTGCTGCATGGCCTTGAAAGCAGCCAGGCAGTGCTCCAAGCCTTGCCTGCTCTGACACAGCAGGACTTCTCCTCTCTCTTTCAATGTTTTGAAGTAAGGAGCTTTCCAGACAGTTGTAATATCAAGTGTCCATGTTGGTGGGAAGGGGGTGAGAGGGGACCTTCTGTCACTGTGAGTGCTACCGGAACCCCCAAAAGGCTGAGAGCTTGGAAAGCATCCACACAGTCGATCACTTCCCCGAACTATCTGTGCCTCCAGCTCATGAATCTTGGAAGGAAAGACCTTCTCAGGAGATTTGTGGTGTGTCAAGTCCCAGCTAGAAATACCGCAAGAAAAGCCTCTCTTGGGGAGATCCCAGTCCTAAGCAGGAAATGCAGAGTGATGTGAGAGTGAGAAGAAATCCAGCTGTGGCCACTATCTGCTTTATTTCACTCTCGGAAACCAAGTTGTCTTTTGTGGGGTATAGTTTTGTCAAGCTGCATTCTCAAGCATATCTAGCCCTTGTGTTTGCCAGTTATGATTGAGTCAGACCCACGTATCAAAGCTCTGTATGTGTGCGTGCCTGGGTGTCTGCATGCCTGTGTGTGGAGACAGCTTCCAGCAGATCACTTTCTGCTGTTTTTCTGCTCACAGACTGAACAGAGCTACTCACTCCCACATACAGACAGAGCTCTGGCTTGCACAGCTGCCTTGGGAGAAGCACTGGCTTTTCTCCTCTTGGGCCAGTGTCGCATTTTTGAATTACTTTACCAAGAAGTGCCTAAATATTTGAGTTTTTCAAAGTGAAGTAGTTTCTCCACCACCAAGCCTTTGCTTCCTTGCACAGTTCAGGGGTTTTCTTTGCAGTGTTACCTCGTTTGTAGTCCCAGCCCAACCTGGGAAACATGCAGCATAGTTCAATGCTGAGGAAAGTAACACTTTGCTTTTAAAAGGGACTACTTGGTGTTAGTGACAACTACCCAGGGGTGGGAGATATTTGCTGGATTTTGGAGGATTTGGTGGTGAACTCCGGCTCTGGAGGGGTATTTGCAGGGAAGGAAGACATCCTGGACTTGCCAGGTAAATGCAAGCCTGAAGACAAGTTTGGGAAGCGTGTTGTGACCTTGAGTGACGTTGGTGCTTGCAGTGTTCCCGCGTGCGCTTTGCTCTCCTTGGCTGTTGGTCTGTGGGGTCACTGCGATGTCCAGGCTCTTGTGGTGCCAGGGAGCAGAAGGGCATTATACACACACCCACGAGCAGCCAAATCTTTATTAAACCTCAAAAAGGTCGTTAATCTCCCCCAAATATTTGCTATTTCTTAAGTTTAGGTAGGGGGTAGATACCCTCAGGTGTTTGGCAGCTCACACTTACAATTAGAACTTACAATAACAGGAGCAACAAAGTGGAACTGCTGGTCATAACTCCCCCAGCCCTCATACCATTTTTTGAGTGCATTCAGTTGGCCCCAAACCAGTACTATTCCCCAGCAGAAACTTTCTATCATTTATTCATCATGTAGAGAGTTGACAAATGCCTCCAATTCTCTAGCTACCAATGCACTAATGAACATCTGCTAGTCTTTCTTGCAAGTTCAAGGACTTGGGCAGGGAGTAGACTAGGGACTGAATTTCTCTGTGTGTCTGAATAAGGTAAAAAGTGGATTTTATGGGGGCAGAGCCTTACTCTACGGTTCCTCATGCTTCTCATATAATGGCTTCCAAAGTCCAAATCCTTTTGTTAACAGCTGCTTCTGACAAATGGGGATTTGAGTGAAGGAGTAAATGTGTCTTGAGCTATCAGAAAAACAAGCAATAATTTTTAGTTTGTAAGTAATTTAAACTATTCCAAGTAACCTTTGCTGTTGCTAGTCCTGGAGACCTTGAAAACTTCTGGCAACCATGCAAGATCTTGCTTTGCTACCTCTTGCTAGTGGAAATGTAAAAATTGCACAGCAATATATGCAGTCAAGCCAGCCATCAGATCCCACAATGAGTATCTCTGAGAGACAGCTGATTACTTCTCCAAAACCTGGGAATATTCGCTCTGGAGAGCCATCAAATAACAAGATCTATCCTGTACAACAAAAATTACTCTAGAGGTTTTGCACTGTCACTTTAGTCCTGTCACTGTTTTATTGCTGGATGTTACATACAGGAAGAAAATTCATCTTTGACTTAACCCCTTGGATTAACAGCAGGTCCAGATTGCAGCGGCATTTAACTCAGTCTGCTAGAACGTCATTTGTTCATGTTTAATGATTTCTGCCTTCCTTTACACCAACCTTTTAACGCTCTCATTCTGTGCCTTGTCACCCATTACCACCCAGCATGTTGTTTCCCAGTGTGAATCTGGGATGTGGAAATGGTTGGAAATAGGGAACCCAGCTCAAAGGAATGTGTGCTACCTGGTAGGTATTGCTCAGCCATGCAGGGAAACCTAAGAGCTCTGAAAAATAAGAAAGGTACATGTGAAAGTTGATGCATTTAACTGCTGAGGCATCTCCTTTAGGAGGTTACTGTCAGCTCTTTTCTCGGAGGCTGGAGCTGTCTGTACGTGGCTGCTTACAGGTGCCTGTGCAGGGCAGTGGTGTCAGTATGAACTGCTGTTCTGCACACAAATCATTTTTGATGAAAATTAAATACCCAAAAAAGAAATTCCACTACCAATGGAGTGAGCAAATCATGCACAAATGACTAATAAATAGCACTGCAATCTCTCCTTAAGGTGTGATTTATCTGTCTGGAGACTTATTAAAGAAATGTGCCTGCCGTTTGCACAGTTTTTATGATGGCGCTGCTTTTTGACCCTCTCAAGTGTCAAAACCTCTTTCCCTGCTCTGGCAATCCCAGCAAAAGCCCACACATCCCCTCCACTGTGCAATGCCTGTGAGCAAGCGCACCCACACCTGACACCCTGGTCCTGCTCTCTGCCAGCCTCACACAGTTCTCTGTGCTGCAGTGAGATGCCCTTTTTGTGGTCTGGGCCAGTGAAGGAGCTTTCTGTGTTTCATCTTTTCCTGATCAAGCACAGGACTCGAGGACATGGCAGGAAGCTGAGTCAGGGGAGGTTTAAGTTGGGTATTAGAAAAAGATTCTTCACCCAGAGGGTGTTTGGGCACCGGAACAGGCTCCCCAGGGAAGTTGCCACAGCACCAAGCCTGTCTGAGTTCAATAAGTGTTTGGACAATGCCCTCAGGCACATTGTGGAATTCTTGGGATATCCTGTGCAGGGCCAGGAGGTAGACTCGATGATCCTGATGTATCCCTTCTAACTCAGCATATTCTATGGTTCTATGATTCCCTATTCCAGGGCCATTGCATCACTGCTGGGCCAGCAGCTTGTGCTAGTGCACCCTCCTTCTCCCAGGCAAAACCCACCCAAGTCTGTTTGGATCAGTAACGTTTGGAATGTGAGTGGGTCAGGCTGTTTTGGGCAAAGCTGTGGGAGCACTAGCCTGGCTGTTCCTGCCCTCTTGCCCATCAAGGACTTTCTCTGCATTCTGCAGTGCACTCAGGAATACTGAGCTGAGGCCAGATAGAGAAAAATCTCGAACACATAACTAAAAATAAATACTTTTTTCTTTCTTTTAGCTAAAATATGCACTTTGCATAGCTGGTTCATGAATTCCAGCACATTTAGGGTCAGCAATACTTTGAGGTGCCAGTGTCTTGCTGACATTATTTGGTGATGGGGCAACAAACTCTACATGTCTTTTTGATGTGTGGGACATGACAGAAGCAGCTAAAGCTGTTCTGACTCAGCCCTCAAGCATTTCTGACATCAAAGTGTAGACACAGGTGGTGCTGAATGGTCAGGAGTTTGTGTTGAATCTTTTCTCACTGCTGTCTGGGGAGAAAAATATTTAGCTGCCAAAGAGGTTGATTTTCACTCTGACAATAGTTCACCCTGTTGAATAGTGTTATATGACATGTAAAATGGAGGTATGATGTAATTTAGAGCCTCCTGCCCTCTTTATGAGATGCACATCCAGTGAACATGACCCCTTTTTAATAATTAAAACAGTGGAGTATTTAGAAAATCTCAGTGCTCAGAGTAGGAAATGGGAGGGTGAAAAAGGCGCTAGAGGTATCAGCTTTCACTGTCCTTTGCAGTGCAGGGCAGGGAATATTTGCACTCATGGATGCATTGTCCACCATCCATTGGTTGGAATTGTTTCCAGCCTCAAGCCCCCTACGTGGCACCAGCTGAATAAGCAAGTCCAGCTTCCCACCCTCCTCCTTTCTCCCCATGGCTGAAGGACCATCCCAGGAACTTGCCACGTGAGTTGGCTTCCCAGATGTTCCCAGGTCTGCACATATGAGCTACACTGCACGCTGGACTGTCACGTTCCTGACAGCAGGTATGTCTGCAGAGGCTGAAACCTTGTGACAACAATGCTAGGAACAGGCAGATCCAGCAGAAATTAAGTTTATTTAATGAAAAAATTCATGCAGGAGATGGTCTTCAATAAAGTCAGGAAACTCTCTAGATCAGTTGTATTTACTTTTTTTTAAATATTGTTTTAAAATTCTAACTCTCTCTGTTAGGACCTTTAGGAGTATCATCATCCTTCCAGCATCAGCTGGGCAGGAGCCAGGGCTGTTGGAAACCATCGTCTGGGCTGTGATCCGTGCTCTGGCTGCCTAGTTGTGGTCATCAGCTCCCAGTCCCAGTGAGGTCTGGCCCTGGGGCACAGTGCACACGCTCATGCCCTGGCAAATACACACAGCTGAGAAAGGTTGGAAGTTTCCTGCTTAGTGTCTGCTGTCAGAAAATGCTGCTCTGCTAAAATTGAGCCATCCCAAGAGAGTGTGTCACTTCGGACAAACTTAAGTTCAGGGGAAAAAAATCCGAACAACTTATTTCAATAAATTCACAGCAGTCAGCAGTCAGCTGTCAGAATGACACATTTCAAGTTTTCAGTCTCAAATGCCTTCTCTTTGGCACCACTGTGCATTAATGTATACCAGAGTACAAGTTCTTACATTAAATAATGCAAAATGAATTATGAAACAGAAAAATACTGTACAAATCTAGACTGGAATAGAAACATGGAATATTCAAAATATGAAGTGTACACTAAATATAAACATAATGGAATGGAAAACAAAAGAAATAATCCAAAAATGCAAACAAACACTTCTGTTGACCTGAAAGGAAAGTGTTTCCAGAATATTGTTTTATAAGGGATTGTTGATGAACTCAGATTTCACCTTTCCTATTAAGTTTTTAGTTTTATGTCAGAAATCCTGGTTGGAGGGAAATATAAAGCAATAGATGCATGAATGTTTTTATAAACATACACAGATATAACTACGCTTTTATTCTATTTGTCTCTTTCCTTCTTTTTCCTACAGCATCTGTCCCATTCTGAAAACTGAAGCTGTTTTTACTTCTATGACAGAGTTAATTACAAAGCAATTAATTGACCCAGTGATTCGTGAGAGGTTTTGGTCATCCCATGGATGAAGGGACTTCAAGCTTCCTTTTTTTCCCCTTCATGTCACAGCCATGGCAAGCACAGAAAATCTAGTGGTAGCATCCATTTGCCCAGGAGGGTGGGGAAGGTTGACCTCTTTCCATTTCTTTGCTTCTGGCGGACTTTGGCAGTCCACAGTCAATGTGTTAGTCCCTGTGGATGTTGGTGAATCTGGCCTGCACTGCAGGTACTAAATTCAGCACTGGCATCCCTGCATGTGGGCAACGCGTGTGTGTCGGGGAGGTGTGTGCGGCTGCTGAAGTTTTGAAACTTTTTTGCAAGGCTTAAGAGGTTGCTGGGTTTTGGCCTAAGAACAGGTAATATTACTTTGCTGTAAACAAATGTTAAAGATGGGCAAACCCTGCATCCAGCAGTGACTCTCCTCCATTCCCACAGGTCAAGGGCAGGGTGTCTATTTGAAGGTGGATGTTTCCTAATGTGCAGTCGTTGGTAACCTAAAGCAGGTTTATGACAGAGCCAAGATCAGGCATTAATGCAATAGACTGGTAATTCAATCACTTTATAGAAGTTGATCTGTCCTTTTTATTACAATTATTGTCAGCCCGGGTGTTTCGTTCCATCACTGAAAATAAACATCATTTATCATACTTGTAAAGATTAGCCCCTGACAGCTCCAGCTCTGCTTTGCATAAATGTGTATTAATGTCTGCTCTGTCTGAAGTGGAGAGAGAAGTCTATATTTCACAAGAATGATTAGACAGTGTCACCACTGCTTTAAGTAATGTCTTATCATGACGGATAATCAAACTGTGAAAAAAACCAACAAAAAAAGGCAATTTATTGCATATGCATTTTTTGCTTTATTGGGCTGAGAAATAGCAATAGTTTTGCTACTGCATTATTGAGGTTTGTAATGTCCAGGCTCTAGGCTGGTGATGCTTCTCTGGGTTTCAGGGGGCACATGGTGTTTCAGTTCATCATCAGAGCTAGGACCTCCACCTCTCTGCAAGGCTGTCTTGAGTCTTCCCATTTGAAGACCCAGGAGTCCACAATTTTGCCAGACTTTGAACAGTCTGAGCCTTGGACTGAGTTAAATTTGGGAAGTTTCAAGCTAAAATGATGATGACATTGGTAAGAGTGAGATTAAGGGAAAATATGATCCCCAGGCTAAAATATTCGTACAGACATTTTGCAGAGAAGCTCTAGGGCTCTGGGACCTTGAAGCAAGACCTCAACAGTTGGCATGTGCCTACCCTCAGGGCAGGGCTGCACTTTTGCTGCTCCCATCAAAATGCACCCACATTAACTGCAGGAAAACAAAAATCTGTTTGTCAGTGTGTACTTTAGAGATGTTAGAGCTTAACAGGCAAACTCTGTGTATTTGGGGTCTCAGCTGACAGGAGGGAAGGAACCCTGTTCCAGTGACTGTGTCTCCTGGCAGTGGCCATGGAGGATGTCTCTGACATCCAGAATGAAGAATAGCTAAGGACATGAGATGAAGTCTCATTCTTTGCAAGTTTAGCCAGGGCAATGCCAAGAACATTCGCTTGTCACCTGAACCATTCATTCTCTGTGAGAGAAATGCACATGGGCACTGATGTCCCTCATACACTCACTGTAAATCAGCTCTCTGTTGCGGTGTACAAAAGCAGCTCTGCAACTTTTGTGAAGAACATCAGAGCTGGAGCAAAGTCTTTATCATCAGTATCAGGGTTGGTACTGGGCCTAGTTTAATCAGCTTTAGAAACTGAGGAAGTGAAACCAAACCAAATCCCATGTGTGTTTTCAGGTGCCATTTTTGTTTTGCTGAAGTTTGAGCAGTGCACTGAAAAGCCTGTGATTTCTGGGCATGACATCTGGGTTTTGTGAAATCCCCAAGCTGTGGAGTAAGGGTGCTTTTGTGAGAGTATCTGCTTTCATTCTTGTTGGGTTTAAAAGGATTTTTCCAAAGTTTATGCCTTTATGAGGGGAAAAAAAGCACACAACAATGTGGAGGAATGGATCCTCAAAAGAAAATGTCAAATAAAACCTTTTATTTATAATCTTATAATTTCTAAGCCAGCCACCTTCTTTTGGAAGGCTTGTGTTTGAGATCAGTGTTAATTGAAGACGAGACCTTAAAATTAGCCCACTGTGGAGATATCTCATTGAATTAGATCCTAAAGGAGCAGTAATACATTAAGTACCATATATGAAAAGAAATAAACCTCTTCCCTGCATAACTAATAGCTGCTTCTCCTATTAAAGCTGAAGCATATAAAGCACAGGAACTATGCTGAGTGTTTATACTGCTATTTTTTCTCTCTTTTTTTTTTTTTTTTTTTCTTTTTTTTTTTTTTTTTTTTTTTTTTTTTTTTTCTAATGACAGCCACAGTTTATTCCCTTTCAGACTAGTTAACTCCAGTTTTACCTCCTCTGCTCTGATTTGGTGCTGGTGATGATACACAAAACACTGTGGCTCAGCTTTCCCTTTGCTAAAGAACCTGCAATTGAAACTTCACTCTGGAATAAAACTGGGGGAAAAGAAAAGCAAAAGTAGTGCAGGTGAAGGAGTCAGTTGGTAGTGGTGGAGGGAAGGAGTGGGTGAGGATGGCACTGGGACCATTAGCGATTGAAGAAATGCTAGTTTTAGCCAGTGGTTTTAGCAACCAGCACTTTTTAAAGTGCTAAAAGCTTTGGACACAGATTACCATGTGCATATTTCAATTTCCTTTTGTCCCAGTTTTGAGACAAG
>VZRN01003966.1:19894-42224 GCA_013397935.1 Dasyornis broadbenti
CATCCCGCGTCCTCCCCTGCCCTCCCCTCCCCTCCTCTTTCTCCTCTTTCTCCTCTTTCTTCTCTTTCTTCTCTTCTCTTTCTTCTTATTTTTCTTCCTTTTTTTCTTTGTTTTGCCTTTTTAATTTTCTTTTCTTTTCCCCTGTGAGAGACACTTTGTGCATTTGTGTGGGTGTGAATGGATCATAAAGAATGACCAGAATAATTACAATAATTATTTTCATAAACCTGACACTCATCCCTTAGTTGCACAGTGCTTTAGTAGGTATTTATATCTAAGCAGAGACTTGTGTGATTAAGTGACTTCAGGAACAAATTGTTGGATTCTTTGAGCTGCCTCGGGTGAGCAACAGGTTCTGAAATTTCAAGGTTCGGGCCAAACCCTACTGATGTGTCTGAAGGTTTAACCAGAGGTTCTTAAACAAGGGCACAACCACGTGTTTCGTGTAAGAAACTGTCAGGGCCCTTGCTGACATATCACAGTTTGTACACAGTCTGTACATGGAAAAGGAAGGCATGACCTTTGTCTGTATTTCATGATTCTGTGCTATTCCCCAGAATATTAAATGGTTTAGTACTACAGTATTTCGTTTTGTGCTGATTGCAATGGAAATAAGGAAGGAATGAAAAATAAATATTTTATTTTTCAGGAACTTTGAATTTCACATAATTATTTCTAGTTAAAATATATGGAGTACAACTATGCATGGCTCAAAAATTTAGCTAGCCATTTGCAAACCTTCTCCTTCCTCATTTGCTGTTCTTCCAAGCAGCAGTTTCAGCTGGGATGATTGGTACAATTAATCCAGAAGATGCCCAGATGCCCATTTGGGTACATTTTCCTTTAACCCATCTGGCCAAAGATGAGCAGAAATCAACATTTCTCACGTTGGATTATGGATGAGGAAGAGATGGGGAATGGATGGAAAATGGTGTCTGCCAGCAAAAGGATTGTAAATAAAGCATTGCCTGTGGATTTATGTAGATAAATAAACATTCCCCCATGCAGTCACCTTTTTCTTCCATTTGCCCTATTACAGAACACCCAGGTTATAGTCCACTTCCATGTTGAATCCAAGAGCTGCAATGTTTGGTCTTTTTTATATGTGTTATGAAAGCTGTGAGTATTTTTCTTTGTTCTTTTTCTTTATAATGAACTCCTGATGTAGTTGTGCTTTTATAACTGAAATGTTAATTCTAACATTTGATGCATCGAAGGAATGTGTAAAACGTAAAATCCCGAGTTCACAGGACTATCTTGGTCTGTCTGCACCGGGCATAACCTGTTGTGTTCTGGCACAGGGTGTGTTTCTCTGCCCAAATCACCCACATATGAAGGTGAAACTTGAGATTTTTGCTGGGGGCAGCACAGCCTGGTATCTGAGAAATTCTGTCCGACATGTTTCCTGAACATTTAAGAGTAAACCTATAAAATTGGAGGTATATAGATCTGCCAAGTGTGCTCCATAGCTGTAATCATTCTTTGAAAGAAATCCTCAGATATACATCTACTGCTTTTAAATATCAGACTTTAAAAACACAGTAAAAATCATAACGTCAGTAGACTGACAATGTACAGTAGATAGAGCAGATATTTGTAGTATTTTGCCTAAAGCTAGAGGGTAGCCCATGTACAGCAATGTGATTCAGTGTACTTTTCACTGATTTATGCTTCATTAAAAGCAAGTCTGTTGCCCAAGAGATGTGTACTTCACAGTACTTTTAGAAATAAACATCTTTAAAAGATTATGTTCTTTCAAAGCCCCGTCCTTTAATGTCTAAGAAGGATGTGTTTAGACAAAATCACACTGAAATATTTAAACACATTTAAACAGAGTTACATATTTCTACTGCCTGGATAAGTTTTTTTAAAAAGGTAGCATGCCTACAGATTCCTTCATCCCGAGACTGATGGCAGTTGCTCGTGGAATGGTATCCCTGTTTAACTGGGGCTGGTCTGGGGCACCCCTGGGTGGGATCACAGCTTGGTCTCCGGTGGCAGCAGGGGCAGCATCCCTGGTGTAGCTATACGGGAGGGAGGGATGCTCTGGCCACTCCAGGGAGGGGTCAGATGTGCAGTCATGACATTTGTCACTGTGCCACAGTGGCTTTGAGCTTCACACAAAATCCAGAAATCAAAAAAGGGGCAGTCCTAGCTATTCTCTTTACAGGCACTGCTTTATTAGGTGGTAGTACAAAGGGGTTTGTGCAAAGACATTGCCATAGCTGTAATTCCAGGGTGTAGTTATTAGTGCAGATTACATTCCCTTTGCAATGGAGTTCCATGCAGATGGAACATAAACACCCACAAACTCCTGGTATCAGGAAATGGAAAGAAGATAAAGTGCCACAAATGATGGCTCTTTATTTCTCCGGGTTCTTTTAAGGTACCAATATATAAGCACTTTACAAGATGAGGATTGCAAAACAGATTCTATTCCTGATGATTTATCTGCCAAAGAATTATGCCTGGTTTATGCCTGCACTGCTAACAGGGGTTTTTCCAGAGGAAGCCTCTCTGCTATCAACTTCTGTAGAGACATAAGAAATGCATATGGGTGTAAATGTATTCCAGATACCAGGGATGTTTCTTGTTTTGTTTCGGTCTGTTTTGTAGTTTTGTTTGTTTGTTTGTTTTTCACATAAGATGGCAGTTTAGGGCTGTTTAGAGAGTTTTCCTGTGGTTTTGCACAAGATTGTACAATATGGTCTGATTTCCCCAAGACACCGGGATTTATAAGATAAAAGTTTTCCATATCTTCCAATATCCCAACTTGCAAGACAACTATGCAAGTGTTGGGTTGTTTTTTTTTTTTTTGTTTTGTTTGTTTGTTTGTTTGAAATAAATATATTAGGTTTTGTTATTTATGGCTTATTAAATATATTGGTTTTGTTTATGAAAAGTTGGACAAAAATTGTACACTGGTTAACATGAGCTGGATATCATTGAAGGCTGATGAGGGAGGCTTATTTTCTTGGAAAAATTCTGGCTATCAAAAATGAAAACAGAAGCACCACGGTATTTTTTTCTCAATTCAGCAATCTGGAATTTAACACTTTGCATATTTGTTGGCTGCTAAATGGGCTAGGACTATTGATTGCTTAAGAAATGTTTTTTAAGCGAGTGTCTATGTAATTTTTGATGTTACAAGATTTGTTCTCTGCCAAAATTTCATTTGGGTGAAATTTATATTTTAATTAGAGGAATTTTTTTTTCCCCTAACAGTAATTGAAGTTAGATTTAGGAAATTGTTTAAAAATTGAAGTGTAACTAGAAGAATACAGTAAGTTATGGTATGCAAGTTCACTTGTTCAGATGCTCAGCTTTCAATTTATATATATTCTACTTGTTTAAAACTAAAAAAGGCATAAAAAGAACAACCCTCAATTAAGGAAATAAATGTAAAGACTGTTATAAGGTTTTAATTTTATAGAACTTATTTTTCTGCAATACAGATTTAAAAAAATCAGTCTTAGTCATACTTAATAAGGTTTTAGAGTGACCAGAAGAGGAATGTACTGAAAACACCCAAATAAAATTTTAAGAGTGTGACAGTGAAAGAAAACTTCAAGCATAATGCACAGCACACGAAGAGCTGAAGGCCAGGACTGAAATTTATTCTTTCCCAGAGCAGTGAGGAATGTACAGGTCAGATTTATGTACTTGCTGGAGGAAGTTGTTTACTACATGACTAAGCACTCCTTTCAAGTCCAATGAACCAACGAGAAAATACACTTGCTGCATTTTGGTGCTCTTTTTCCCTTTTTTTTTCCCTTTCCTTTTCCCTTTCCTTTTTAATTTTCTTTTTTCCTCCCCATCTCTTTGAAGAGGTGAAGGTTAATCTTTATATCTGGCTTGGGCTGGTTTCTTTCATACCCAGGTTTAGCATGGCTGTGCCTCAGTGATATTCTATGCAGAAATAAGGGACATCATCCATTCCTGTTAGAAACGCATTATCCATCTCTATTAAAAGTATGTTCTTCCTGCAGGATGGTGCTTAATTACTCTGTGTCACAAAGACCCTTTGGTGCAGACCAAGGGCTGTGATGCTAAAGTGGTGAAGTTCATAATTCCAGTTTTTGAGACACTGCAGATACTACTCCCAGATTACATGGAATCCTCTCAAGCTTTTCTTAAATAATGGGATAATTTGGTGACCAATGTCCCTGGTCTTATTGACAGCAGAGAATTCAGCTGGGCTGAGGGATGAGGTGAGCAGCATGAAGTGTGGCTGAGTGCCAGGTTGTCCAGGCTGATGTGCATGGATGTGGATATGGATACGGATGGGGTGATTTCATCAGAAAGACATCTCACCTCAGGGGACTGTGAGAACAGGGAACAATGAAACTGGGAATGGGCTGCAGCCAAGTGCTGGTAGATGTTCCTTGTGCCAAAGTTCAGGGAGGACTGGATTTTCCTGGATCTAACCTTAAGAAAATACCTTAAGAATTTGAATAATTTTTGAACTTTTGTACCAAAATCTGGCAGTAACAAATGAATATCACTGATGTTCAATGTATTTTTGCCAACATCAATGCAATCTGAATTAAATCAAAGAAACACAAAACAGCAAAGCTTGTCCTCAATGGCACAAAGACACAGAGTCTGCAGAATCAAGCCCTTGCTGCTGCCACTGGAGGTTTTAGGGGGAAAGAATTATGATCAAACCAGAAATGTGTTCACAGCTCTCTCATTTCCTTTCAGCCCAAGCCAAAATGTTTCTTTTCCTTTTACCAAATCTTAATGAAATTGAAGCAGCTGAAATGAATTCTGAGAAGAATTTGCCAAAGGAGGAAGCTAAAACAGATCAGTGCTTTTAAACTGAGTATTGTAATGGCTGACAGTCAAATAGAAATTTGTTCAATACACTGTTCTGTGTGCTGATTTGAACTCTGATGCCCATTTGCCTGGAGAACTTTCAGGATAAAAGACACTTTCAAGTATAATTTTGCCATCTGAAGCCAATTCAGATTGAATAAAGCACTGAGAAGTCACTACAATAAGAACTTCTCTGTCTGCCCCTCCAAGAAGTACTCTAATCACCCAGTCTGTGAATTGCATCACTCTCTCTGCTCACAGCCAAAAGCATGGCAAAATTCTTCTGGATTCTGTAGGAATGAGGTGCTTTTTTACTTGACCGGCTCACTCATTAAAACCAATGAAAGCGTTTGCAGCAACAGGGGTTTTTATGAACTTGATTGAAAATGGGGTGCAAGATGGCACTGATGGGTGATTGAAATTATTCCATGTTTAAAAATCAAGTACCAGAGTAGTCACAGCTCTGTTTAGAGCATTCTTCACAAAGTGGGAGAAATGTCAATTAAATTAATCTCCAATTAATAAGTACTGTCTAAAAGGTATATTGCATATGTCTCGAAATTTATTAAACAATGGGAGATCCTCAACTCAGAGAATTTGATGATGAGATAAACCCCATAGAAAAGAGAATCTGCAGAAATTATCCTCAAATCAGTCTTTCTAGATGTAACTTCCCCTCTTTTTCCCAAGAGAAAGAGAATGAAAACCCACCATGCGTTGAGGTAGAAAACACCAGCTCTTTCTCCGAATCATCCACCAAGACCTGGTTTTAGTCTTACATATCAACCAAAATTATAATGTGCTGCTGGAGCAGTAGAAGAAACTGAAAAATGACAAAAAAATGTATTTGTGATCCAAAGGTTTTCTGACGGAGGTCCCAGAGAAACTGGTGAAATTCCTCATGGTGAAAAATTCCCTGACAATCAGATATTTTGTGTTATTTAGCTGGTGATTATGAAAACTTCCAGTTTGTCTGTGAGTGAGTCCCTGCTCTCAGGAAGATTTCTTGACAGTCGGAAACTTGACTGTTTTACTTGTCAGCAGAGAGAATCCTTATTAAAGTCACTGGATAGACACCCTGTGGTATTAATGGGAGAAAATCATGTTGTACTTTGGGGACTAATGCCCAGTGGAGCTTCAGAGTAAGGAATTCCCCAAATCCAGAAGGAATTGTGGGAGAAACTCTTGGTACTTTAAAGAGAAATAAAAATCAGAAGTACTGCTTGGCATCTGCTCAACACTGACTTGTGATACAGGAAGACATTATTTATATATATATAAAAATTAGTATTAGTATTAGTAATAGTATTATTGGTATTGAGTTTCTTCCAGAAACCTCCTTTCTAGGCAAATAAATTTTACGTTCTCATTGTGGTTCTTTGTTGGATCATTGACCTCTTGTCTTTTACAATGGTTAAATATTTCTAGTGGCAAGGTTTTAGGTGATTGAATATGTTTAGACATACTAACCTTATTTAAGCATTAATTTCTGCACCATTGGCAGATAATAGACTTTTGCTCTCATATAATCTTCATTGCTAAACAATTTAAACTCCCCAGGAGCTATTATTATTTTCGTTGTGTACAAGA
Organism: Dasyornis broadbenti; assembly: GCA_013397935.1. Classification (NCBI taxonomy): domain Eukaryota; kingdom Metazoa; phylum Chordata; class Aves; order Passeriformes; family Dasyornithidae; genus Dasyornis; species Dasyornis broadbenti. The sequence goes on from VZRN01003966.1 coordinate 26,303, forward strand.
TAAATTACTACAATCAAACTAGCAGGAAACCAATTGCATTATGCATATGTATGAAAGCAGTTGAAAATATCCAAATAAATGTTTAAACTTTTTCTTTGATTTGGTAGTTAAGATTCTGGAAGTGGCAGAAGAGCAGCTTTTTATTGAATATCATACAAGTAAAATTAGTTTCAGTTTCTGTCCTGTGTAAGAAATCATTAATTTTTATTTCTTCTTTATTTTTACTTGTTTTACACTTTTATATAGTCTTTGCAATACAAAAAGGACTTCAAAATTTCTGAGATTCCAACTTACATAACCTCCAAAATGCTGATTATGAGCAAGAAAGGAAAATTTGGAACTCAGCTCAAACCAATGGCTTAAATACCTGAAGAAAAGTCACAAATTCCCTGATTTTGCTCATTATATGATGGGTGTTCATCCCTTTTTAATGTCTGTCTGGATAGGGAAGGGGAAGGAAGGGCAGGAAGAAAGAGGAAAAGGTGGGCAGGTTTTGAGCCAGTGTTTTAAAATCAGTTCTCAGCACCTGTTTCCAAAAATTATGTTTTTGCTCTGCTACTTTAATTTCATCTGTTTCTCATATGATTATAATTCCTTTTTTTTTTTTTTTTAAATGATTGCTTACCAAAAATTTAAAAAATAATATGTTAGATAGACTATGAGGAAAAGGTTATATTTGAAGGAGTGATGCCTATTCAAGGGCTACATCTTTAACGTGAAAATCTAAAAGTTAGAGGGAAAAATTAGTGCAAAAAGGACATAATGTTCACACACAAGATCTTTTTATGCCTTATTCTTTTTTTAAATTCTAAAAACGCTACTCTCCACATCTTATGGCAGCAAGCTTGACATCATAATTTTGAACTATATTGAGAGAATAATGTATTCTATTCTTTTAATTCTAACTTCTTCCAAAGCTGCATGCTACTAGCATTTATTATTTTGGGTACTGATCCACATGCATAGTTTCCAAAGTGTTACTGTGAAAAATACTTTGTCCTGTGTAAATCATGCGTGGTGCAGTGCTGGGTACTGAGTAATTAATACAAAACTTAATTTCCTTTTCTTATCACTGGAATTCTGCTATAAGTACATTGTGTCAAAAAGCAAAATCCAAAATGTACTCCTTTTTATGAAGAATATTTTTCTCACATTATCTCTAAAATTAGTTGCAGGGCATCCTCATGGTGCTGTGACCCTTGAGCACATCCTCAAGAAATGCTGAATTTAAATCACTGGGTGATTGGAATAAGCCATGTACCCAACTCTGGGTATTATTTCTAGCCAGAGGTTTGGAAATAATTAAAATATATTCAACTTTTTCTTTCTGTTAGTGCAATATATGCTATCTTTTCAGCTGTTCCAGAAACAGCATCCATATCCCTGGCTTCTCTGAGCTATCATAAATTACATTGTCCTTATGTTGTTTGATCACCTAGTTTACGGACATTTATATTTCTTTTTTCCCAAGTTAGGACTATAAATGGAAATGAAGTTGTTCGATTAGGCTTCTCTGCTCACCCACACTGTGTTCTGAGAAGATTATTGATACCCTTTGGCCTCTTGCTGTAGTTTTGTAGGTTTGTTTCGTTTTGTTTGCTTGTTTTAGTTTGTGGGTTTTTTTGTTTGTTTGTTTGTTTTTTTTTGTTTTGTTTTGTTTGTTTGGTTTTTTTTTGTTTTGGTTTTCTTTTTTTTTTTTCTTTACAGTGAAATGTTGAAGTGTTTGGTTTTTGGTTTTTTTCGGGATTTTTTTTTTTATTAATGAAGTGAAAAGCACTGTCCCTCGTATCATGTGTCCCTAACCTAGTATTGTTCACATCTGGGAGTGAGAGAGGTACTGTATATGACAAGATCAAAACTGTCAAGAAGCAAAGCAGGATGTTGATAAAAGACACCACCACGAGACAGTGAAAACCTCTGAAACTGTAGAATACTGGGAAAGGAGCTGGCTACTTTGAATATCGAGAGACTGGTGAGGTAAAAAAAGGAAAATATTTTGTCCTCAGTGGAAGCTGAGGCCCTGTACTAAACAGTCTATGCCCATGGGATCTGCAAAGGCTGGAGTCTTCATGCTGAGGGGTTTTGCTGGTAAAGGAATTCTGAGTGAATACTGGGAAAATGGGCAGAAAAATGCAGAGACAGAGGATGGCTGTACCAAACCGATATTGGGAGAAATGTGCTTCATCAGAGCAGCAGGTCTGCCTCATCCTCCCCTGCTGATATTCCCCTGCCATCACATCAACCTTGTGCTCCAGCAGCCCTGATTGCTCTTCCTCTCTGGGAACATAAATTGGCCACAGAACTCCTCAGCTGCAACCTATCCCCACATCAGAGTAAAAACAGGAGGAATGCTCCTTTTATCTTTACAAATCAAGTAGGATGTTCATCCAACTCCAGTCTAATCCTGTTTCTCAAGCCCTATAATAGGGAACTTGGACTGAGAGTACATAAGTTTTAGAACTGAAATGCTGTGTGAACCTTCCTCCAAACTCCACAGATAGATACAGAGGCAAGAAGGATTTTGCTGTTGTTTTTTAAATACTAAGGGGTTTTATTTTTTTTCAAAAGTATTCTCCTGCCATGAAAGCCTATCTTTCATTGTTTTTAAAATTCAGAGATCTATAAGTCATGTGTAAAAAATCTTGTCTATAGAGGAGCGCCTTAGGCAGGTAAGAAGTGGCTCAGAAACTGTCCATACAGCAAAAAATGCAAAGAAGTCTGTGAAGGCAGGAAAAATGATTCCTGCATTACTAAAATATGCCGTGTTTCCCTTGTTGCCCCACAGGGAATTGCCATGTGCTGCCATTTGCATTTCCCCAGCAGTGGCACCACAGCCATGTAAAATAAATGAGAGTGTACAGCGTGTGTTTAACAAACGCTGACACAAACCCTGTGGTGACTTGGCATCCAGCGTTTTACTTGGAATTGATAGAGATGTGCACAGCTTACTGGGGAAAAATAATGCACAACACCTGGAAATAAATGAACACGTCTCCACAGTCCAGCAGGGGCTGGGCAGCTCTGGAGCTGTCACACACTGCAGGACTCAGACCAGCAGGCAAAACCTGCATCCAACGCATGTCCCATGTGGCAGGACCTGGTGAGTTGTGTTTGCTTGGGAATTGGCCCATTCAGTCTATTCTGAAAGCCTCTAAAATCTTTTGTCCAACCTCTGTGAAGCTTCTCTTTGCTGTCAGAGAGAAGAACACACAGTTCTTGTTCAGTTGCCTTAAGTACAGCTAACTGCACAACTCCCTACTCTGTAATCTCCTGGAGTTATTCACACCAACACCTTGAAATTTTGTATGTCTTACATGTAAAATATTTAATGAAATATTTAGTCTGACAAAGCATTAAAGTGACACAAAGCATTAATGCTATTAATCTCTTTATTCTTACCTGTCCTGGTGTGCTATTTTCAACAGTCAGATTCCTTCATGCATTTGAATTTTCTGGATTATCCCACAGCATTGAGCACAGGCCTGTGTATTCCATGATACTTAACTGATTGTTGACATGAAGCAGAGAAAGGTCCTTTCCAGCTTGTGAAATTTATCACCTGTTGTGCCAGGTTTCATGCAGAAATAATGTGGTCATCAGCTGTTTCAAAACAGTTAAACACCCTCTTTATTTATTTATTTTCTCTCTCCAAATAAACAGCACTTCTTAAAGGCAAGTCTGGTACGTATACAACTCTAGGTCTTGGCAGTAGCTGTGGGACAGGACCCTGAGCAACCTGGCCCAGTGGAAGATGTCCCAGCCCATGGCAGGGTGTGGAAGGAGATGGGCTTGGAGGGCCCTTCCAAACCAAACCGTTCTGTGATTCTGTGGTTCTATAACCAATGTGTTGAACATGTAGCAGGATAATAACTCAATGCAGGAAACAAGACATGCACATTTTTTCAGTCTGCTTTGAGCTTCTGCTTCAGAGGAGAGCTGGAAGCTTTCAGTGGAACTCTGTGTGTGGCTGGTAAATCCTGAAGACTCATTCATGACTCAAGTTTTCTATTAGACATCCTTGTCTGTGCGTCACATTGTGATCATTTGTGCTCTCAGTCCTGTTTTGACTTTCTGGCGTAGATGAAGGAAGAGTTCTCACCAGCATTCATAGAATCACAGAATCACAGAATGTTTTGGGCTCGAAGGGACCTCAAAGCCCCTCCAGTGCCACCCCCTGCTATGGGCAGGGGCACCTTCCACTATCCCAGGCTGCTCCAAGCCCCATCCAACCTGGCCTGGGATCCAGAGGCAGCCACAGCTTCTCTGGGCACCCTGTGCCAGGGCCTCCCCACCCTCACAAGGGAGAATTTCTTCCCAATATCCCATCTATCCCTGTGCTTGTCCTGTCACTCTATCCCTGGTAAAAGTCTCTCTCCATCTTTTCTGTAGCCCCTTCAGGTACTGGAAGGCCAAAATTAGGTCAGCTCAAAAATTTCCTTCTCCAGAATGAACAAATCCAATTCTCAGCCTTTCCTCACAGGAGATGTGTTCTTGTAACTTGAATTAGTCGTTAGCACAGCAGTTGATTAATCTAGCTGCAGCCCTTTCAGCTCCACAGTAGATTGCCTCAATTAGCACTTTTTGCCTGAAAAAGGTGTGAACAGTGGATTGTGAGAGAGAAATCACTGGACTTTTATAATAAGACATGATCTTCCTTAGTTATTTTCCTCTGACAATAACCCTCCAAAAGAAATTTCTTAAAATTTAGAGTCATAAGACAAGACAAGGATGGAAATACACACTTGTAATAAAAGAAGTATATTTCCAAGGAATACTCCACCTCCTGAATTAAATGGAAAAAATTCTTGAAGTAAAATCTGAACACTTGTCAAGTTGTGCTTACTAACAAAATGACAAAGAAATTGCAAGGAGGCCTCTTACTGTGAAGTGAATCCCTCAGTTATACAAACTGTCACTCAATACCTCACCTGATTCATTAGCAGTCCAAAATATCGCTGTAATAATTAGAACTAAGAATGTGCTACAGCTGAAGAGCAGTGCATTAAAACATATGACATCCTCTAATGATTTCACTTATAGGGGAGGTAACTCAGACACCTGCATCTGGTATCTTGGACACCAACAGGAATACTGCAATAATACTGTATTCAGAGTTGATGTTTCTCATCTGTTTTGATGCAATGCTTAATGAAACTCTGTATTTTAACTATCTGGTAATCCCATTCATTAATCGAATCAAAATAATTAACTATAGCCACAAAGCTTGTAATACTAAATGTTTAGAACCACCTTTTTGGTTTTTTAATGTTCAAATATCATCTATATCCAATTTTCTGTTTCTGCTGTGTAGTTAAGATCATGACAGCGTGTCAGGCTTTGAAGAGTTGGTTTGCTTGATCCGTGATACTTTCTTCCAACTGAAGTGGGAGCTTCTCATTTTGTACTTCCAGTTACTTTTAAAAGAACCACTCGCTAAACATTTATCTGCTCTACATAATTAAAAGAATTTGGACGAAAAGAATCTCTGGAAAAGTGCATGTCACTGTCTGTGCTATCCATTTCTTAGTGTATCTCTGAAAGTCTTGCAAGACTGTTTTTCATAAATGCCTTGAGAGTTTTTTTCAGCACCAAAAGCATACAGGATTAAGAATTCAAATACTGTATTAATTATGAAAACCTTTTCATGCATGCTGGGCTAATCCTATTCACTCCTTTCACTGGCACGTACCACTTGAAAAGGTGAAGAATGAATAACGTTTACAGGAAATGAATGCAAACTGGCTACATGAGTATATTTTGGCTGCTTTCCATTGGACAAATGTTTGCACAGTCACTTGGCCTTTACAAAGCAAAAATTCAGGAAGGGAATTTTGGAAAATGCTGCAAGGAGCAGACGTCCAGTGGTGAGGAGGAATGAATGCTCCATTCAACCATTCTGCCTCCTTGTAGGATGAGTTACTGTCAGATGAACAGAAGACGAACTTGTTGCAATCTGAAGACATAAAACTTTTGAATGTTCTACCTGTTCTTTTCTTTCATCAGGCCTGCAATGATTTTCGTAAGTTTGGTTGTATTTCCTGTCCTCCTTGGCACCTTTTCATTATAATGGAATTTTGTTGGATTAACCATGATCTTGTAATTCTCAGGTGTTTGGGAATGAAGATCACTTTCCCCCATTTACAGCCAGGCAAAGACTGGCAGTTGAGCCTTTAAGGATTCTCTAGAAACTGTAGATGAAAATTTATGATATCTGCTCCTTTCCTGCAGGACAGAAAGTCACTGAAATAACTTTCTCTGTGGTAAACTCAGTTGTGAGAAAGACACTCTACTGCTTTTTCTCATCCACCCAGAAGAGTCAGTACCTTACTGATGTAAACCTAGTGACTACTTTCTTGTGATATGTCAGTATTTTGACAATAGATGCATTTGAGTGAAGACTGGAGCTGTTGAATAAAGTTTCAAAATTGTGCTTTTTTCTTTTTCTTTTTTTTTTACCCCTACCTCCTGTTGCCACACTTATCAAACCCTCAGCTCTGCCTCGAAATGGAAGGATAGAAAACAGCAGAACAGAAAATAGACCCACTGTTGAGGTGATTTAGGACCTCTTACAGACTTTCCCACATTTTACTTTACTTGGAATAGTTTGACCAAAATCAGTTTAACTGTTCATATGAAATTAGCATGTTCAGAAATGCTAAAGGAAATTAGGAGTGCAGTTCCTGAAAATTTGAACAGATTTTTGAACTTGAATCATCTTCCCAAATGAATAGTAATTGTTTACCTTTAGAATTATGTTTGGGTTTTTATTTGTTTGTCTGGGTTTTTGTTTGTCTGTTTTTAGTTGATTGGTTCGTTGGCTTTGTAGGTTTGTTTTTTTATTTCCCTGACATAGAAGGACTTTCATTTTGGTGATTGTTAATGATAAAATATGAGGCTATAAAATCTAAGAGAAATGGTGATTTGGAAGACTGATACAAGAAATAGGCATGAATAAATCTTACAGATATTTAATTATTATTTTTCATTGCAAATTTTGCTGTCTTGTTTTCAAATAGAGCTAAGGGCTGATATGTTACATATAGATCCAGTCTTACATTAACCAACTTTTAGAAATCTATTTAAATGAAATATGCCTTCAAGAAGGAAATCAACCACACAAGATTGACTGTGAATGCTGTAAAGTCATTACTCTTTATATTTTGTAAAGCACATTAATCTTTCATTATAATAATTTATTTTACATCCAATGAGAATAAAACCAAGTCTTTAATCATGTCTGATTTCTTAAGAAAGAGGGCAAGAGAGGTGAAAAGAGTCACTTTCTGAGTGAATTTTACTCATGTAATCACACAGAGGATTACAATCCTACTCCCTGCCTCTGGCAAAGACATCATTATTTCAGAGGGAAAAAATGTACCGCACAAATCCCACTGAAAAATGTCAGTTCTGGAGTGGAGTCTAGATCAGTCAGGTCAGTCAAACTTGGGCAAAAGTGCCTTTAGCTTTCCCAGCGCTGCTTGACTTGAAGTGCTCATCCTGCTGAGCACACACCCACAAACACTGCCTCATGTTAATCACCATTAACATCATTAACACCAAGGCCAGGACAGGGCTTGGAGCGCCCTGGGATAATGAAAATGTCCCTGCCCATGGCAGAGGGTGGCACTGGATGGGCTTTACGGTCCCTCCCAACCCAAACCAGTGTGTGATTCTGGGTTTTGAAGTGTGCTTGGTTGTTCTGGCTGGACTATCAGGACTTTCTAGTGCACTGTTATGAGGAGTTGGTGAGCATGTGTGTGTGAGGTAAATGAAGGTGACGTTGGGAAATGCTGGTATTTTTAAGAGCTTGAGAAGTTATCTTTCCCTCCTCTTTTTTTTTCAGGAAGTGTGACCAAATCTGACATATTGGTGAGGAGATTTTGTCACATTGGCAAAGACAGTTTGAGTGTGGAGAACAGTGAACAGCAATGGAGAGAAATACAGAACACAAATTTTTGTTAGTGTGATGGCAAGAGAAGGTTGATTTGGAGAGTTTTATTTCTTATTAGACAGAGGCAAAGAGGCAGCACTTTTTAGATGCCCCTGTGGGGGATCCTGCTCTACCCAGACGTCTTTGTTTTTCTGCAAAAGAAATTAAGGAAAAGAGTTGTCTGGAAGGGACAAAGGAAATAAAGAGCAGATCACAAGAGACATATCTGTGATGTGGATTTAGAGAATGAGCCACCAACAAGTGAGATTTACCTCTAAACTGTTACATATTTGTCCCGTCTCTGTTGTACAGGTGTTAAAGATTTAAAACTGCAGGACCAGTCCACTTCTACATTTTACTCTTTGTCATGTAGTGTTTTATAAGGTAACAATGTCCCAGAACCCTTCACAGCCAGACACTGCAATACAGGGAGCTTTGGTACATGTCATCATTTCAGATCCAAGTCTTCAATTGTGGGAAAATTGCCATTTGGAAAAGTGTTTGCTTGTTGTAGAGATGTATTAGTAGAAACTGGAAAGATAGGTTTCATGAAAAAACCATAAGGTCTCTCAATAATGTGAGATATTCTTGTTGTTGAAAGTGGCAATTTAGCAAAACAGAAACCTTTCATGAGAAAGTGCTTGTTTCAGTTAACTTGTCAGGAAATGCTCTGGAAAACAGTGATTTTTATATCAGGTGCTTGCCTTGTTACAGAGAAGATTTTGATTCTGTTCTCTGAAACAGAATTTAAGTGCATGATACTCAGAAATTTAACGAGAAGTGAAACTGTAATCCTCATAAAAACCCCTAACATTGAACAGGATTATTTTGATGTTAGGTGAACATTCTGAGACACTTATTTTATCAGTGCTGAAAATTTTCTCTGAACTGTTGGTCATGAGAGGAAAAATAATCTCCTGCTCAGTGCCAGCATAACACCTACTTGAGAAATTGAGGTGCTGGAGCAACTTGTCTGCTGCACAGAATGGAGCATTTCAGAGTTCCCGTGCAAGAGCTCTCTCTGTTGCCTCATGGCCCAGTGAATTTGGTAATTATTTTAAAAAAATAAACTCATTTTCCTCTATTTTGTGGCATTACAGAGAAATTGGGAATCATCAAAATACAAAAACATCACTGGGCTTCCACTGCATATCATTTTGTAAGCTGATTTTCCCTGACTTTTTTATCCTCGCTTTTTGTTTTCTGTCAAGAGAATTCTTTAAAGTGACCGAGGTTACTCATTCAAACTCAGCCCCAGGGCAGCTTCCTGACTTAAATTGAGACCCTCATGTATTTTACTTACAATTTATTCTACATCCTTAGGAGATGATTACCTTTGATACAGAGTTTAAGAAAAAGTACCCCACAGTTTTGATCCATAATAATTTACATCACCTTTAATTTTTATTACAGATGAGATAATCATGCAAAAGTGTCTGAGGACCACAAAGCTTATAAATTTTTTAAACAACCTCTATTTTCAAGATTACAGACAGTGTATTTTCTATTAATATGAGCTTTGTATAAATCCATATAGACAGTAATCATGCTTTTGTCTTTGTAAATAACAAAGTTGCCATTAAGATATGTGTGAGTCCCTATATATACACACACCTTATTTTCTTATACGAGATTGGACAGAATAATGCATGTGGAAAAATGAGTAATGACATGGAATAAATTACACAAGAGTGAAAGTGATATGTAGATGCAACTTTCATTTTTGATACGTGATTATAACTTCCATTTTGAGAAGAATGCATAATTCACTATAGGGTTGCACATCTGTAGCTGGCTGAGTAATGCAAATAAATAATTACACACCATGTAAATAAGACAGGAATTGGCAGAGTAGCTGCTGTCAGGTAACTGCTGCTTTTGCATCCACCACCTTTCATTCCACCTTTGTTAAAGACTAGGTGTGTTTCTGCTCCAAGAGAAGGACCTTTCCTTTCAGAGTCCGAGTTTGTGCCTGGTTCAGGTTCAGGTTGTAAGAGCTTAAAAGTCTCTTTCAGGTGGCTGTTTTGTAGTCAGAGTGAAAACAATTCTGTAGTCTAATTTTCTTTAGACACAGGGCCGTTGGAAAAACAGAACAGAAATTAATGCGTCAGCTAGCACCTCCAGCACCTCCTTCCAGGGACACAACAGACTAATTACTCCATCTTGATGATCAGGTTTTCAGTTGATACAATGGGATTCTGATCTTGCACTCCTGAAATTTCCGGGTTTGATCTGTGGTAACAGTTGGTTCCTGTGTGTCTGTGTGGATGACAGGTCAAGTCAAATAAAAATTCAGGCATTTGTATTTGCCAATATTGGTAGTGTTCTCCGTGAAGACAACATCTGTAGTTTTCCAGCTCGAGATAAAAGTATTTAGCCCACAGTTTCACTGAAAATTAAGCAGATGTGCACACTGTGGACTCAGTACTGAAAATTGCTGTGCATCCTCCACACTGATCTCTTCCAGCTTCCTGGGAAGGCAGTGACAGACAAGGGTAATGAGCAGCTACAGGACGGTGCCCTTTGCTTTCTACCAAATTCACTTCACAGAGACACCATTTCCTTTTCTTCTAAGCTGGCTGCTGAGCTTTAGCCATGTTATCTGCTCAAAAGTAATTGAAAATATGAGCTAAAATATGCCTATCAAATCTTTCAATTTGTATGGAATAAAAAATCAAAGGAAGCTAAAACCTATCAAAGCACCAGCTGCACCACAGTCCGACTGCTCTTGAGTCTGAGCAACTTGGTTATTTGAATGCAGCTAAATAATTAAACATTCTTTCTCATGTCTGTTTTCCCACTCTGTGTTTCTAATTAAACTCTACAGAACACAGATATCTTATGTATAATTTGCTCTTTCAGGGGCAAACACAGATGAATGCAAAAAACTTGGAAACTGGTAGGATTGGTGAGTAATCCCTTACAAGCATGGGCTGCATCATCCCTTCTTTAACGGCTTGAACAAGTTCAGAAGATAAAACCATTGTCATTCTGGCTTTGAATGTACCAGGCTCCTTGTTGCCTCGTGTTCTGGTTCTGTGATGAGCCTCAAGGGGCAAAGGGAAGGGTGAGAACCCTTTATGTGAAAATTTTCCAAGGCAAATCACTGTAGAATGGAATGTGAGTGTGACCTGACCATTTGCTGTGCGAGTATGCCCACTGCTACCAGCTGTGGAAGAACCTGAAAAGTTTTATTTGTTTTAGTTTTAATCAGACTTCTGTAAGGACAGGTGGTACTTCTGTGCCATACACTATGGAGTGTCTGCATGTCCTGTTGGTGAAAGATGGTTTATGGGAGGAAATTGGTCTTGAGTCTGCTTGTTAGTATGGCCTTTCTTTCTGTGAACACTGAAAACAGACAATAAAAATTTAAAACAAAAGCCCAATAAATCTGACACTTCATTTCCCTGAAAAGTAACTTTTTTTTTTCAGCTGAGCCGTGAATCACACCCACAATCATGAGAGCGTCTTTTAATAAAGCAGATCATGTGTGGTCTGTTTATGACCATCACTCAGGATATTTACTAGGAAGGCCAAATCTTGTCTCCCTGACTCAGTCTTTTATTTTTTTGACATAACCTCTTCTGTTCCTGTGATCTCATGTAGTTGGTCCTATGAAAAAAAAAAAAAAAAACCAACAAAAAACAACAAACAATTTATAAAGAAAATTCCATCAGATGGAATAACTGAAATTCATTTGCCAGGTCAGGACATCAAGGTGTCCACATTCCGGTTTGCTGGCTCTTGCCTTCATATTTGTCTCATTCTGAGGTAGTCTAGGCAAAAGGGAGAAAGCTGGTCACAAAGGCTGCCATGCAGTGGTGGAATGGTGTTTGTATTTCTCTACTCCGAAATAATGTTAGTTCACTGTAGCCAGTATTTCTGCATTCATCAAATTAGTACCAATTGTGTTTCAATAAAGAGCAAATTAGGAAATCTGTGCAAGTTCTTGTGTTGCTGTCAATCACAGTTTGAAAGTACTCAACAGCATCAGTTTTATTGCTTTTTTTTGCAATTAATCCAATCTTGATACTTTAATTTAACTAGTTCCTGAGTTTATATATACAATTTTGATGTCATCCTTGTGAAATTAAATTTTTTTTCTCAACATAAAAATGGTATAAGCAAAGTCATAGTAATTTATAAATAATGGATATTTCTCAGTGCATTCCGTAGAAGCTCTGAAAGTTTGTAAAGATCTGACAATATCGTCTTAATGTGAGTTCTCATTCACATTTTTTTATCATGAATGCTCAAAGCCCCTCACACCCTTTTTTGTATAATCCCAGTTTTTATAAATAAAATATAAAACCAGTGGGAGGTACCAAGGCTGCCAGGGGTGTTTACAGCCTTGGAGCTGCAGCTGGTCTCCTGGAAACAGAGACCTATCTCCCTCATTTTGAAAGCAAATGAAGCATGGCTTAAACATAACAGAAGAGAGTTTCCTGCTTTTGACATGTTTATTTGTGACAAAAGCCCCGTCCATTTCTTCCCAGCTGCAGCTCTGTGGTTACTCAAAGGGGCGTCGGTGGCTGCTGCTGCATTACGAATCCCCCAGGGTTGGTGTAAATGTTAAATTTAGTCTCAGAACACCTGCTGGAACTCACTTGGACTCAGGACACCCATGGGACTGAAATCCTCAGGAGTTTTGTGGAGGAGGTGATGTTATTTCTGAATCCCAGTAAGAATCAGAGGCCAGCAAAGCTCAGCACTATGAAGAGGGATGCACTGGGAATTGGTAGAAACACAACTGCTGGGTTTGTTCAGGTCTAAAGTGGATTTTGATGGTTTCCCTGAGTTAATGCTTAGCCATTATGCTTAAGCAGTGGTTCAGGAGGGATTTCCAAGGTCCCACTTTAAGTGAGCCAGCTCTAGATGGCATCTGGGGTCCTTCTTTTCCTTTGCATCCTTTCCCAGTCTCTGAGCAGAAATGCTATTTTTTTCCTTATGGGCATCTCCTGGGGCCAACACTGCTTTCACAGTAGGCTTTGGGACTATTTCCAGTGAATGATCAGCTTTTTCAGTTTCTTTTTCTGCCTTTGAGAACACCCCTACAAAGGTGGAGAGATCAGTTCTGATGTTTTTGACAGCAATTTATTCTGCTCAGGTGCAGAAGTACTCAGAAAGGGCTTGCAATGACATCGTAGTTCTAGTTCTAGCAAGGTTCCTGGCAGTGAGCAACAGAGACTTGCTGGATGGAAAGAAGATGGAAAGAAGATAATTATTCCCTCTTCTTTTCACCCAGAATTGTTTTGCCCATCAAAGAGAGCACACAGTGGGTCACAGCAAGTGTGGCTCCTCAGTTTATGCATTGTTTAGGGACAACCAGAGCTGAGCTGCTGCTCTGCTTTCTAAGCTCATCCTAACTCTGAGGGAATATTTCTGGCAGTGCAAGTGAGAGGCTGAGAGGCAGCAAAGCCATTCCCTTTCCCAGTGCCTGTGTACCACGAGAATTAAGAAATATTAGTAACAGAAATGTTATTTTCTGCCAGAGGCAGGGTTGTGTTTCTAACTGTGGTGCTGCCATCAGATTTATGACTCAGTTTTTGTACAAAGGGGAGAACTTAACATTTAGCCCAATATTTTCACTTTTTTTTTTTTGTTTTGTTTTTGAAGCTGAAAAATTCAGGGGAGCACTTGCTTGGCAGTATTTTTAAAGGCTGAATCTGTCTGGTGTTTTTTCAGCCTGGGCAGACTGTCAGTGACAAAGTTAAAAAGGGAGTTTGAAGTTTAAATAGTCAAAAGCAGAGTGTTGTAAGCACAAAAACTGCAAAGCACATCCAGAGAGACTTCATCTTTTGAAGATTCTAAATTTCCAGTTCTAGAGTCACTATACAGATTCAGTGGTGCAGTCACATAAGACTCCTGAATAATTCCTCAAACTTACCTTATGCCTTCTGCACCTCATAGGAGACATTTGTCAGACATAATTTTGAAACAAACACTCTAATTTTAAAACCATGAAAGTTTATCAAAGGTCTAATTATTAACAGCATGTATGTATTTTGCCCGGTAATACCACAACTGGCTAAAATTGGCATTGCCAACAAAACAATCCCTTGAAATGACAGTTGAGGCAGCGTTAGCATCACTTAGAAAATCTGATCCAGGAGAAAAAGGATTCTGAAATCAGGACACTTCTTTTACTACTGAGGAAATTACAAGTTCTAGTTTGTTTTATCATTTTCAAAATCATATTTGTATCACCATATGGCCTCTGCATCTTATGCTGTGGTCACCATTATAGCTTTTTAAGTTACACATTGTTTAAAATTGTATGAATCACCTGAAATGAATATTCATCACCAAGCGAAGGGAAATATGAGGTTTGAGTCTGTAGCTTTAGAGATCTCATGCGTATTTTGCTTTTTTGATATTTTTTTTGTTCTCAGTTCTAGTTGCAAGAGTAAGATCTAACAGATTCTGTCTGCCTTGTATTAATACAGAATAAAAGTTTTGAAGCAATTTCAGTATTTTGAACTATTCTGGTCGGTATTTTCCCCAAACAACTTTAAACAATAAAAGCTTATTATGCTGCATTGCTTTCTCCCTTGTTTGGATTCTGGTAGTATTGGTTTCTGTTATTTGTGTTTTTTATTACTTTTGTTTGTTTGTTTGATTTCTTGTGTTGATTTTGGGGTTTTTGTGTTTTGGTTTTTTTTTTTAAGTTTCTTAGGCTGTTTTTAATCTAAAACAGGCAGTCTGCACTTGGCTTTTAGTTTTCTAACTTTTTTGATACAGCCTGCTGTCTTGTGGGTTTTCCTACATTTTTAAACTTTTCTGTACTGAAATTGCTTTGGGAGTATCTTAAGTTGCAGACAACTGTGCAGACAGGCATTTTTTACTTGTGGATTAAAAAAAAAAAAAAAAAAGTCCAGGGACTCTCCAATCATTGTGTTGTACTTTTATTTTCTTGAATTCTCAAGATTATTTCAGGAAAGACTTAGAATGTTTGAGCTGACCTGAAGTGCTCTGAAGTCAGTGGAAAGATTTTTGTTGATTTTGAAAGGATTTAAGGAAAAAGCCAAACCCCAACCTAAAAAACATCAACACTGTTTTTTTTTTCGCCAAGAGTGGAATATAACTGAAACTGAAAATTACTTAAGTAATACAGTTCTCTTTATGGAAGACAAAAGGGGATTACTGCACATCACCTCAACAGAACAGTTTTAAAAATAGTTAAATGCTGGGTTCCAAGGCAATTTCATTTTCTTATTGTAATGAACAAATTTAACGCTTGAATGTGCCCTAGAAATAGTTATCCCAAGGCAATTTTATATTCTTCTTGTTGTGAATTTTTGATGCATGAATCTGTCCTAGAAATAGTGCTCAGAACAGAATACACAACCTCTAAATTAAAAAAAAAGTTCTTACTTTCATTCGAGCTACCTCTTGGAACATAAATTGGAATCTGGAGGAGGCAAAAGTGGATAATTCAGGATGGAAAGAGTCAACTTGAAATGTTTTTTTTTAATGGGTTCATTTGGGTGCTGGAAGATTTAGAGGTACAGGGAAAAAGGAAAGAGGAAACACAAAATGTTAAGGAAAATAAATAGTACATGCCTGTCTTGGTAAAACTGAGAAGACTTCAAAAGTTTGTAATGAAAGCTAACTAAATATATTTAAAGAAAGTGGATTATTTAAATATATCTTGTCCTCTTTAAATGCATGAAGTTATATTTGCATAGTAAGTCTTCATGAGGCAAATTATCAGTGTTGGGTGATTTGTAAAAGCAGAAAACTCCTATTATACTGAAAGTGAATTTAAGCAGAGGAGAAGATGGCAAAAGAAATAGAAATTCGCCTTTCTTTCTTGCACAGAATAAATACAATGTACCTGTTGTGCTTTTCTCCCCACCCCCGCCTAAAAGGAGAATTGTTCTGCACGATTTTTGAGATATAGCTTGCAAAAGCACAGCATTAATGTCGTTGCATGATTTACATGGGCAAGTTCTCGTCACATATTTAACTATTACAAAACTTTTTTTTTTT
>VZRN01003966.1:42244-57952 GCA_013397935.1 Dasyornis broadbenti
TTTGTTTGTTTGTTTGATTTCTTGTGTTGATTTTGGGGTTTTTGTGTTTTGTTTTTTTTTTTTTTTTTTTTTTTTTTGCCTGTCCCCCAATTGTATTACCTTCTCTCCTGGCCTGTGGGAAGACAGTTCACTAGATATTGCCGTTTCAGCTACAAAAAATATTCCAAAACCATAGTCTTTCTAGGAAGTTTAGAGAAGGGTACACAGAGGATTTTTCCATGAAAATTATTTGAAAGGGTCACATTTGGCTACAGCTGATATACATATTTGGCTTGTCATTAGAATTTTCTATTGGACTAATACAGAATGTTCAGGAAAAATGAAAAACAAACAAAAACCAACCAAACAAAAAAATACAACCAACCAAAAAAAATCAAACAAAAAACAAACCCCCAAAACCCAAACAAACAAATAACAACAACAACAACAACAAAAGCAAAACAACACCAAAAAATCCCCAAAAACAAACAAACAAAAAACCCCCAAACTGTGCCTTTCATGGGTTGTGCATCGTCTTGGGCATTAGTGCTGAAGTGAATGTCTGTGTCAGGTTAGACACCAGAGCATGTCCCTGGAAAAAGCACCTGACCTATTCCTACATTGTATTCTTAAAATTAAATACATCACACCCTAGAAATGCTCTCCTTTAGAAAGCAGGAGAGCAAGGTAATTAGTTTAAATATAAGTGACAACACATTAGTTATTAGTGTAACTCTTCAGGTAGTGTACAAGGAGCTTGCACTGCAGCACTTTAAAATCTCTGACTGAATTGTTTATTATGAATAATTTCTCTCAGGCATTTTGCTTTTCTTCTGGCAAATAATTAGTGAACAATTAAGGTATTTAACTAGCTTTGGAAAAATTCCAAAGTGCATAGTAAGTACTTTGTATAAATGGGGATTTGTTTCCTTATCGTGCCTAGAA
This sequence comes from Dasyornis broadbenti, assembly GCA_013397935.1. Lineage (NCBI taxonomy): Eukaryota > Metazoa > Chordata > Aves > Passeriformes > Dasyornithidae > Dasyornis > Dasyornis broadbenti. The sequence goes on from VZRN01003966.1 coordinate 43,169, forward strand.
TTGTTCTTAAGAAATCATTTTTACCATCTGAGTAGTTCAAATTGGGTTCCCTGAGACTGGAATTATCACAAATTGGATTTGGACAGTCTGAGAGCTTGTGTGTTTAGAAAAGTCAAGAGGCACAAAACATGTGCTTGTTTTGCAAATGTCCACCAATGTATGAGTGATGGCAAAGAAAGAAAGTCAAATGTTGACATACCCCCACTCCCTTACAGTGATAAAATCCTAAAGCAGCCTCGCAGGTGCTTTGTTGTTTCCTAATTTTGCATTCTGCAAGGCCAAGGGCTGTTGAGTAATCTACAAGACTCTTTGTCCTCTTCAGGGTAAGTCACACAGACAGGAGAGTCTACAAAGACTTTTAAGCAGTTAGTGGAAGATTTGCTTGCTGCCCCAGTCTATTTGTGAGTGTGACTTAAGACCTAAATACACTTGATGCTGTTACTAATCACACGAACACATCCTATCGTTTGTGCCGTAGTAGGGAAGAAAAGTCTCCAGATGATGCCTTGTCTTTGTAAACGTGCATAGATTAAAGTGCCATGAGCACTTTTGTTAAACAGAGCAAAAGTATCTGCACAGATAATTAACGTCTCAGGCTTCCCTGCACATTTGTTATCTGCGTTTCTGCATCTGAACTAGTTGTCCAGAATTTCTTTCATGGAGAAAAATAGCACCCTTGAAGTGCAGTTTCCCTCCATTGTCCTTAATTTTATTTCCTTCACACCTCCAACTGCCTCCTATTTTACGGGTTATGTCTATCCCACAGAGTTAGGTCCAAGCCATGTCATGAGTTTCCCAATTCATACATTCACTTTTTACCTAGACGAATAATTCTGGGTGATGTCCAGCATTCTTAGAGATTATCAGTGACAGCTCTGTGGCTTTCCTTCCTTTTCATTGTCTCTGCAATCGCCCAACCTCCCCCCAACCCCAACCTCCTCTCCTTCACCAGCTTGGCAGGGTCAGGCTGCCTCGGGGATGTCACTTGTTTGAAACCGAATTACCTGGCTGTCAGAGATGCTCCCGTTGCTCGAATTGGACAAAAGAGAGCTAAGGAGGTATTTAATGGACAAGGCATTTCCTGCTGATGAGCTAGGTGTTAACAAGAGCAGCTGTGCAGCAAGCAATTTCGTTCTCCACCACACACACACTGCATTAACTGGTAATCCAAGAGCAGTGCTCTGCTTTGACAGGCAAAGGGAGCAGTGTCCTGCTAAGGTTATATGCAGAATTTAAAAGCTCTGAGGGTTTTAAATTTTTATTTTTTTTTAACCTGTCACATCTTTTTTTCTTGCACTCGTGTATATTTTTTTCTGTGAGATGAAATTTACTTTAAAAAAAGTCGTCAAGAAATTGGAATATAAAGAGTGAGAAGCAAGAAAGAATGGAATCCATGGTACTACTGATTCCTCGTGGTACACTGGGATGAAAATAAGTAGAAAATAAAAAGAAGTGGCTGCAGAAAAAGAATAAGTTAACGAGGTGTAGCATTGCCCAATTCTGTCAAATTTCTGGACTATGGTTTCCCACATTTGTTAATTACACTTGACATCTATCTATCTATCTATCTGTCTGTCTATCTATCTATCTATCTATCTATCTATCTATCTATCTATCTATCTATCTATCTATCTATCTATCATCTATCTATCTATCTGATCTCTCCAGTCTGTCTATCTGTCTTTCGAAACAACAAAACGACAAGAAAGGAAAAAAAAATTGATTTTTTCTCTCTCTGAATTTTGCACACGTCACTTTTTCATCTTGTTAATTCTAATGTGAAAATGGCATAAGGTCTATTTTTTCCTCTTTTCTACACATTTCTAGTTCGATTCTAGGACCTTAATTTTTTTTCCCTTGACCATTGTTTCCCACAGCTAATCCATTTATTCAACCAAATTCCATGAGTGTAAATTATAAATGATTTTAAAATATTCTTGTCTATTAATACCAGATTAAAGTGTAATGGCAAAACATTCATGTTTAAGAGAAACATACCCAATTTATCAGAAAGTTGCCGAGTTTCACTGCTAGGGGGATTAATTGCGTGAATTAGCATCACTATGTACGAAAACCTGGGGAAAGCAGCTAAAAACTGGAATTTGTGCAGTCTAGCGCCAATCAGGACATGAACATGGGAAACCCTGTGACCGCTCTTTGGCTTTCCAGTTTTGTGTTCAGAGTTGTTGATGTCTTCATTTGCATTATAGAGAAGCTATTCTGGAACACGTCTGAAATTTATAAAAAGAATCACATGAATACATTCATTATGGATGGCACATAAAAACCTAAACTAGTGCAACAAACAGTAGTAAGGAAGCAATGTCACAGTCTCCATGTTGTATTTATGTCTCTGACACAACATTAACTGCTCACATCTCCATGGTGGGGTCTTTTTCCACCCAGGAAAAACTGAACCTGAATAACAGTGAATGTTTTGCTTGTGTTTCGCATTAATGTCTCAACTTTGCATGAATATAAAATAATTTTATTTGAAAATTGCATTGCAAGGCTGATGAAAAGAGAGGACATGTGCAGTGCATTGTCTGTCATCTTCTTCTGGGTCAGGTAATGTCATGGTGACCAAAACTATTTGGGTCTTCACCTGTGCATGTCCTGCCCCGCCACTCCCTTTCCTCTGATGTGCTTTGTCCCAGATTAAACCCACCAGATGGAAATTGCAGGAGGAACTCTGGATGCTCACACAATTAATGCCTTCCGGAGATGGTGGAGCTGAGATGTGTGCAATGACTTTGGTGCACATCAGCCTCCAACATTCTGCAAGGCCAAAGACTCCAAATCTGTAGGTTTCCACCCGAATCTAGTGATATTGGAACCCTCTAGGTACTATGCTCCATTGTATTAGATGGTAAAGTTGTTATTTTAAAACTTTCTTGGCAATATTTAGATACTAATTGAGCAATAAATCTGAACATAATCATCCTAATAATAGTCACTGTGTCCTACTTCTTGTGCCTGGCCAAGAACCTTCTATTACTCCACACAGATACATTGAATTAAACCCCCTATTTTGCTGTTTCAAGGCCCGGCATTTGCACACTGCTATGAATCCAAGCCCATGTTCCCTTGCTGTTAACAAATTCCTTCTGTATTTTGACAAACAATTTTCCTGGAACATTAGACAAAAATAATATTTTCACAGACAGCGTACATGAGAGAAATATTTTTCTTATTAATATATTAAGTTTAATAAAGTGGTTGTGCATTACCTGCTGAAATCTCAGCATGGAAATTGAGAGATTGTCCTTTCAACCTGTACTCAAAGTAACATTGTGCCAAAATGTGAAACCTTTTCTTATTTTATTTTTTATGTGGTGAAGAAATATTTTCACATATGTTCACAGAAAGAGTAATGGATTTACCTTGTAGGCCATTATATTTCATTTCTGACAATATCTAAGTTACTTATCCTCTTATTAGCATAGTTTCTGAACAGCATGCTAAATACTCTTCTGAGATGAAAAATGTGGTCATCATCATTGACCTCCTGAAAATAAGCCCATGGGTGAGGAGTTCCATTGAGAAATGACGATTTGAGGGGCTGCTAAGTCTTATTTTATTTTGTTTTTTAAACATTTCGTTTATTTGTGAACAAAGAGAAAGTAAGCCTGACAGAAGAAGTGTCTGAACAACGGTCTCAGGCACATTGGGATTGTTGGGATGTCCTGTGCAGGGCCAGGAGTTGGACTCAATGATCCTTGTGGGCCCCTTCCAGCTTGAAACACTCTATGATCCCGTGATTCTATGAAAAGTATTTAAAAAATAAAACCAAAGGAAAGTTCGCTTTTGCAGGGTGTTACATTCAGCAAGCAGCACATGTAGGCACCACGGACATTCATCCATCCATCAGGCTGCTGCTGGTTTGAGAATCCACATGCCAGAGCAGAGCAGAGCCTGTGCCATACCTGCAGCATCTCTTTAAACTTTAATCTGGAGCCCATCGCTGTCTGTGGAATAATTTGGCAAAGATCACAGATGTGCTCCTTTCCCTGCCTGGTCAGCGATTTTTGCACTTTTCTGTAAGAAGGTTTTTGCTGCTGGCTGACCCTGTTCGGATCATGAGGGTTTCAGTGAGGCTTTCACAGCAAACACATGAATTCAGGATGCAGTAAAAGAATAAAGACGTGATGGCTGATAATCCTCCCGTGTAAGGCTGCGCAGCGGACTTAGTCTGCCCTGCCCATTAAATGCTGTCTCTTGATGTAGTTCATTAACTGGATCCCTGGCTGGGGCTGCCGTTTGAATAGAGAATACATTTTTAGTTCCTTAAATTACGTTGTGCTTTCTGCACTGCTTCCTTTGCTGGAGCAGTGACTTTGTCTCCCATACTAACATTTTGTCTACTTTGTTAGCACTGTATTCCTGACTCGAAGTATTTAGAAGAATCCCCAAGATAAAATGCTCCACTATAGCTTCAATCTTCCCTCGCATTTTGGCTTTGTATAGCCTAAAACTCTTATAAGGAGCGCAGAACTAATGCAGAATTCCCCCAAGGGTGAGCAGTACCTTAACATTTACTTCAGTTATTTATGGTAATAGTACCACTCTCCTTTTGTTTTGTTTCCAAGAGGCTAGGTTTAATATTTCAGTACTGCTGGATGAAAAAAAATCAATTGACATCTCATGGTGCTGTAAGTTACAGAAAAATATAATGTAAGATGAGAGGAAGAAGCCCAGGCTGATGTTTCAAGGTTTTACCTATACCAAATCAGGAAAGTCACTGCTTCTGGGGTAAAAATAAATACACTTCTACATGCTGAGCCAGCAGCAGAAATCTGAAGGGTGAAACAACTGGTTTTTGATCACACAGGTCAGACCAAGCTTCTTCTCTTAAATAAGGTACATTTATAGCCTTTAAAAATAAGAATAGTATAGCACATTTATTGATGTCTTTCTGATAGCCTTATCATCAGAGACATATTTCGTCCCTTGGGACTCTGTTAGTGAATAAAATGACTTCACAAAATCTGTTCTATTAAGTGCATTTTTTTTTTTGTGTGTAACTACAATTTATGGCCTCCATCTTTCAGATCTAAGTTAATGTAGTTATTGTGGGTAACCAGAATAATTTTTCAATAAAAATTGGCATATCAAAGACCAGTGATACCATTTAAAAAATCTTCAAGGAGGCGAAGCTCGTGCTGCCGTTTGATGGGAGCTGAACAGAGATTTAGAAGCAGCTGATGGGGGTTATACTTGATTTTCCATTTAATCAGCTCGTGTTGAAAAAAAAAAAAAAAGGCAAACACAAAGAAATCCAAGCAATTAGAGAAACAGCTTTGCAGTCTTACTAAGAAATTTAATGCTTTTCTCAAAGGGTGATCTTACCCTGAATATATACATAATTATCATCTTTCATGTACTTTATGCTGCTACAGACTCTCAAGAAAAGTGCTGTATTTTTTTTCTGTGTACAGTGCCACTATGAATGAGCTAATCTGCTTGATGTCAGCAGCTAGCAGGGCCTCCTTCTACCCTGAAAAGGAAACCAAATTGTTTTCCAAGGTCCTCCTTACTGCCTATTTCACCAGATCAAAGACAAGTGCCCTTTGGGTTTTGCTTTAACAGTGTGTCCTCTCAAGTAATCTCAGATTCAGTAATCTCCAACTTCAAGGCTTCCTTCCTGCCTGAAGCACTTTTATTGGTACTTAACCTAAACAAGTTCACATGGGCTGTGTAATTCCTGCGTTACTGGTTATGTATATCAAGTTACTGATATAAAAGTCTCTGGTTTCAAGTAAAGTTAACAATTCTGAAGGAAGCAGAAAGAATTCAGTGGCACAATTGCCTGAAAAGAGTAGATAAATTAGTTACATACTATTACCTCTTAAACATTCAAAGATTTTACTTTTAATTTCTGTGAATATGTAATTGCTTATTGTGAATGCTTATTCAGAAATTAAACTGGTACCTGCACTCTAGACTGGGTATTTTAAATGTGTGAGAAGAATCCAGGCAAAGCCACTTGAGATCCTGACAGAACATTAGGAAATATTCTGGAGGAACCTGCAAGAAGTGGGGTGAATGCAGAATGTTGGTGGTGCCATCATGGGGTACAGAGAATAACGGGAATTTACGTTTTTGATTCATAACTCATGTCACCAAAAGAAAAGCTGAAAAATTCCCTTTAATTTCTGAAGTGGTTAGGTTCTTATAAAAAGAGGTAAAATGGATTGGAGGACTCTGTTTGAGGGGTTAATTTGTAATGATGCTTTACTGGCTCTTAGGATTACAAGTCTAATTAAAATACTTTAATGTGGCATATGGAAATTATTAGTGAGGCTTGAGAATGTCAGATAACAATGCAACTGACTGAAACAGTGGGCACAGGAGAACTCTGAGGGGTGGGGATGGAATTTAACAGCTATCCTTTTGATCTGTATGTATTAGAGTTAGGGTAAAGGACAGTTTTCCTCAGGTAGTTTTTTATTTTCTTCATGTATTTAATCAGTATTTTGCTGCGAACTTGACAGGCTTTCTCTTTATTCCAGAACACGTGAAGTGGCTCGTGTAGAAATAGGAAAACAGTGTTATCCTTCAACTTTTGTACTTTCAATTTACTTTTCCTCCTGTTTTCAAAAATATTTGTTTAACCTGGAGTGTAATGTTCTCACAAAGGCTCAAAGCAGTGATATTGATTAATTACAAAGGAGGCTGTTTGGGTAATGTTCCGTTCTGCCTTGGAAAAGGAAGCTCTGGAAATCTCTTGAGGAATTGTTGAGCATAAGTGGTGTGGGAGGAAAAAAAAAAAAAAAAAAGAGGAAGATTTTGTTGTTGCCTATCTCAACTGAACTGAGGCTCTGTAACTTATGAGATTTCTTTATTTTACCCAAGTCCTCTTGGCATCTGGCTGTACCTGCAGAAAGAACAGTGCAGGCCTTTCAGTGGACTCATTAAAGCCTAATCCAAGGAATGCTCCCATTAAACGGAATTCCAAAGAGAGCTCCTGCCATCATCCCGACGCGATGATGTTTCTCCAGGACTGCTCATCATGCCCTGAAAACCTTGGCTCTGAAGCAGAGCTGTGCTAAACACTTGGGTTCAGCTTATAGTTTCAGCTGTAGAGCTCCTCAAAGCTGGTTTTTTTTTTTTTTCCCTTTCACTAAAGGCCCTTGCTTTTCAATACAGGAGAAATTGCTCTTTGCTGGGAAGTGCTGTGGTAAATTCGGGCTTCGGTGTTTGCTTTGTTCTCCCCCGTGCTGCATCTGGGCTGTAATTGCATACATTCTGTTTTTGTTCAGGCTTTCCATTATTCATTAATACCTTGTTTACTCCGTAATGACTCTTTTAGGGTCCTCTGTGCTTCTGGGACGCATTTGCCAACACAGTGACGGTTGTTGACATTTTGTAAGAGTGTTCCACACAGGTTTCTGTCATCTTTGCTTTCCTAAGAATCTTATCTGCTAATTCAGTTAAGCTCCAAAATAAGAAGATCTTGGACCAAGTCAGGCATGGGAGTGTGAGAAGATTTCTGGGTTACTGGCATGTTAACTTCACTTCAGAATTATTAATTTTACTTTGTGGAAGAACAGGAATCTTAGAGTAATCAGGGATGTAAAATGATGACAAGTGTGTAACTGGAGGACAGTAATATGTCTTGTGATGAGGTGCTCAAGTCAATCTGAGATTTATAGTTTCTGGAGTCATTTAACCACTGTTTTTTTCTTTCTTTTTTTACAAAGGAGAGCCTTAAAAATTCATCCAAAATGAGAAAGAGAAGAAGGGGATATGAATTAGTGATGGGCAATAACATATGAATTTTTCACAATATTTGTGGAACACTGTTCAAGGAGTTTTTATAAATATTGCAATACTGGTAAAACTTCGGTGGAAAGTAATCCATGGGTCTACAAAAGGCTTTGGCATGGAAATATTTCCCCTCAGCCTTCTGTTTGCTGGGTTTTATTTCAAATTTAATAAGCACCATTCACCTTCATATTTGTATTTATGTTTTATTAATTTTTCTGGTACCTGTGGTGGTACCTATAGTCCTGGAAGTGCACTTGTGTTTACAGTTATCTTTCTTTTTGGGTAAAGGGTTTCCCGTCATTTTCACACTCGTGAATATGGTGAGAATGGTATGACTAGCTGGCCACCTCAAGTGAGTCCACCTTCCCCCTGTTGAAATATGTAGTTAATAATCAGGTTACTGTCTTTGGAACACACCAAATGCAACCAAAGCAATAAACTCAAAATAGCAGCGATGGCTTCCGAACGCCTACGAGTGAAGAACAGCTTTGCGTCGTTACACAGCTACAGGGGCATTATTTTTCTCATCTTTCATCTAATTTTCTTTCCATCTGCAGATTAAACATCTGCCAGTTGCTATTTAAATGACATGGGTAATATCCTGACTCTCGAAATCAAAATTCCCATTAACTACTGTGGGACCAGAAAAGCTGTCACTCTGTGAGTGCTTCTCCCCTCTTCCTGTGCTCTCTCCTCCCTACATCAGCGCATTTCCCATTCCATTGTCGCTTCCTTCCAAACAGTCCATCTCCTTTCTCCCTGTGATTGATTGATTTACCTCAATCAATGCTAATTTCACAAGCTCAGATGTGCTCCTTATCTGCGCTTTTCACTTTCTCAGCATTATCACTGCCCTGTGTCTGAGAAAGAAGAAGGAGGGATAAAAGAGAGGCTGAGGGAAGGAAGAGGAAAGGGCTCAGTAAAGGCTGTTTCCCTTTCCCTGCTGTTTGAACTGTCCAATCTCATAAGGCTGTGGTTAGTTTGCAAAATCAGAGGAGTTTCCTCGCCTAAAAAAGCAGAGTTTTCCATAAAAACAACATATGGGACATTGCAAGCACCCATGAAAAAGTAGAACCTTATGAAGCAAACAGTAATTTTGATACTATCAATCAAAGCCAGCATGAGATAAATTTCTGTAATAAATGAACTTTTATAAATAATTCTTGCCTGATGTTATGTTTGATTAGCTGATGACAGTGGAGGGATGCATTCTCAGCCCGAGTGCTGTGATCCTGCAGAATGCTTCAGCAAATGGGGAAATTCAATTTGGAACATGGATTTGGAAACTCTCCAATCATTTAAGTTCTGAAAACCCGACTGACACAGTGTGAGTATTTCTGAGGGGCTCCATAGATCGATCAATTAGGGACAGATGAGATCAGTCTTTCCAAGCGGATGCCTCAGAAATGTATGTGATGGAATGCTGCTGTGATTAAGGCATCCAGGGATATAATCACCTAACCAACCTCCAGAAATTTATCACAGATGGTTTAAAGTCAAGAGGGATTCCTATCTTGTCTCTTTATATTCATGTCTCATTCAGACATCTCTCAGAAGCGTTAGGATATTTTAGCAAAAATTGCCGTATGATTAAAACCAATAAGTCTCAGTGTTTTGTGTGGCTTTTTTTTTTTTTTTTCTTAAGATATGAAATTCAATGAAGCTTTCAATAGACTTGCAGTATGCTACCACATCATGTGGGATGCTTCACTTTTAAAACTCGAGGAGGAAGCTCAGTTTAGGTTTTGAAATGGAGATTGTTTCTCCATGTAAGATTTTCAGATGTCAGGTGTGAAAGCAAAGTAAGAGAGGTCAGTTACATCTCATTTCCATAGGTTATTCCTGGCAGTACTGGCAGAATCTGGTAATTTCTAGAGGTCTGGAAAGCAGACAGTTTCCTGAGCCTTAAATCTTTGTATCCCTAAAATTACATCTTCCTTACACAGTGTGCCTCCCTTGTAAGATTTCTTGGGAAGGATGCAACCGATTTTACACTCTCAGAGGCACGAAGAGGAGAGGAATTCCTTGCTGGTTGTGTGCCAGCAATTTCAGTTTCTTTGTGTTCTCTGGTAAAAGGGATAATCTGCTGTGAAATTTCAAACTTAGCCTGTGTTAGCACTACTACTGGTCTACATGCTGCCTGATGTACAGTCCCGCATCAAAATGTCATGCATACCTGATAAAGAGAAATAACCTTTACTACAGAGGCTTTTCACCAAATTTTTTAATGGAGAAAATGAAATATTTATATTTATTAGCTTCAGGTTTTATAAATGTGTGGGGCAACCTGAATTCATGCATTCAAGTTGAAACAGAGAAATTGTTAAAAGGAGTTAAGAAGTTTGGATACAGCAAAAAAATTAGACCTATAATATAAAAATCATATTATTTTTATTGAAGAAAGTGGGAAGGTTTTGGTGGTAAAATTCATCTCTTGTTTCCTCTCCACCCCTTTGCTTCTCCTTGCAACTCAAACCAAGGTGGTTCAGTTTCCAGGAGAGTTTGGAATGTACTGGTATCTAAAGATCACATGCATGGATTAACGTTTGGCTAGACCTTGGGAAACATTATTTTCTGTACCTCCTGATGGCAGCTCTACAAAAAGGGAGGAATCAGTGGCTGAGCCCCTGAGCTGCTTTGCAAAGGCAGGGGAGCAGAAGAAGTTCAAAACCTGGGGCAGAGCCAAGGCTCTGTGGAGGAGAGATCTGGTGTTTGAAAAGGACAGGATCAGCCTGAGAAACCAGAGAGCTCCTCCTGCACCGGGCCTCTTCTACACCCCGTGGTGTGCAAGCCACGTGCCCCCCTCACTCTCAGGATGGATTCCCTCCCTGCCACCCCTCTCCCAACACTTTCAGCATTACTGGCTCTTCCACTGGCAGGGACCGTCCCGTCTGAACCCTGTAAAACGTTAAACTGAATGAAATCCATGAGTGGCAGGTGGCAGACCGAGCTGGGGAAGGGCAGAGCAGCACAGAGCGGTAGAGATGTTCTCTGAGCTTTCTCCTGGTTGCTGAGGAAACTGTTCCTTTTCTGTGTGTTCAAAGACTTGTTCCTAGCTAGACTGGCATCAAGATATCTGGTGGCAGATGTGCCATCATTTTCAGCTTATCTCCAACTGTGTTTGCTTTCTTCTAAGAGGAAAAGAAAAAAAGGAAAGCGAAAGAAAGCATACAACAAAATTTACTTGGTTTTCTTAAACACGTGTGGTTTTTGATGGGATGTGATCTCGGTCTAGGAGAACTTTGCTGCTGCTTCAGTGGGACCTGTCTGTAGTTGCCTGAGTCTTTATTTGACTTCTGTTTAACCCATCTTCTACTATTTATTGCATCCTATTAAGGGATAAATTACCTGCTACAGTGATGCCACATAAAAGTTGAGTCTTAAGCAAGATCTCCCCTTCATGCAAGTGTGAAAGCTCTCTCTGGATGCAGGTGAACTAGTCATCAACTTGCAGTAAAACACGTGCCCATGAATTTATGGCACACAGGTAAGACTTTTGGGGGCCCAGATCATCAAAAATAAAGTTTTGTGATGGAATTATCACTATCTCTTGTCAGCCACCGAGGCCACCACCACTAAAGAGCTGCAGAATGAGGACTGTGTTGTTGCAGTGCCCAAACTGATGTCCTGCTCATGGTACGTTTGCTCTTTTCAGGTCAGTTCACATTTGTCATGGTAGGCTGCCTGGGTGATATTTGCCTTCTTCCTTGTGCTTATCCATAAAAGGTCTGTTTGTCTCAATATTTGAAAAGGAGGTATTAAAACAACTAGGGTTATGTATTCTACTCTTCATACTGAAAATGTACCTTATAAATGCAGTGATTGGCAGGGGGTGGTAGTTTTCTGAGGATTTTGTGCCTACTGCTGGACCCTCTGAAGTAAATGGTAAAACTCCAGTGCACAGTATTTGGCATTCAGCTACGTTCAAGTGTTGGTATTATTGGCTGGGGTTTGCTTCGGGAGAAACCTCAGTGGGGCCCCTCTGAAAATCTCAGCCTTTATGAATATTATTGAATATTTCTTTCATTATTTTATGCAATAAAGAAGACATCAACTTGCTAACAGAAATGTGGACATTTTCCAGGAACTCCTGATCCTTAGTTTCCCTTGCAACAGCTGTCAGAGCTGAGTCTGTGGTTTCAAACAACCCTGAATTGGTTTTCTTTCCATATGGTTGTATAGTGTGCAGTCATGTCCCTATGAATGTGTACTTTGTGTCCTGAATGAAGCTACACACGTTAGAAAAACAAGTTTTTAATATGTGTTGCTTACGTAGAGAATTTATATGTGGTCAGGAATTTTTTTAGTTGTGTGCTACTGGCAAGAAACAGTGAGTGATGAAGCCAGACATTTCCTGAAAATGCAAATGCCTCGGATGAAGCTTTCTGGGAAGGCCTTTCAGGGCTGTGGAGTGAGAAAATGGAAAGGTTCAGATCAGAAATGTGTGCCACCCCTGGCCCAGTGATTCAGGCTGAGATGGGGGAAACTTGCACTGATTGAAGAGTTCTGTCTGATGACAGCAAGAAATGAGCAGCAGCTTCCCAAACTGTGGTCACCTCACTGCGGAGCTGAAGACTCAGTCTCCTGATGGATCTCTCTGACAATGACGGTTTCTGAACAACCATTAGCTCTAAAATGGTGATTTTTAGTGTCTTGATGCTTATGCTAACAGTAATTCTGAGCCGGGTTTAATGTGGATTTAGCCCTAAGCACCACCTGCCCCTGGCCCTGTGGGCAGCAGTGCCCACGCTGAAGTCTTTTCAACTCACCATGAAATCAGGGTCACTTCAGCGGAGCAGGCTGAAGAACAGCTCCCGGAAAAGCTCCTAGGAGACTTTCCAGATTTAAGGGAATGCAATCTTTTTTATTCCAATTCTGTGAAAGCAGTCAGTTGAAAACAGATGTTCTACCTTGCTGATTCCTGCCATTTTATTGTTCTCTTTTGTCTTAACTGGGAAATCCTCATTTTGTTGTGGGATTTACACATGGAGGAAAATTCAGAAGTGGAAAGAGATAGGAGCTAAAATACTGGGACTAGGAGGTAGAATTCTTCTTCATGTTTCTATTTTGGCACTTCAGTTGCATTTCTGCATGGCTGACAATTTTGTAAGTGGTCAGGGGTGGGAGCATTTCTCATCCTCTAGGTCTAACTTTAAGGACTCTTCATGTCCTGAATACAAACTTCCTGGGCATCTGATCCGCGTTGTTGATTTTCTTCCACCCTCTCAATATAAGGAAATTTAGATACCTGCCTAGGGAGAGACAGAGAGCACAAAATCCGTGGTGTGCCCAAGTCGTTCAGCATCAATGGTCTGGACACCAACCCTGTGGACTTCCCTGACAGCACCTCTGGAGCCCTTAGCATTTGGTCTGTGCTTTGTCAAGATCAGGATGCATAACTCAAGTTTAAGACAGTGTCAGACCAGTTATAGACACTGCAATAACTAACCCTGAAGTCCATTTATGGATTTATTGCTAAGACTGTTAGGACTCTTGGAAATGCCACTACATCTTTCAAATTCATCTAAAATTATATTCCCATGACATTTCATAGGTCTGGTAACATTTACAGTGTTATAAAGCATAAAGACTTTACCTATGCAACTATGGAATCTTTTGGAATTGTTTTATGTTATAGACAGAGAGAAAGAGGTTTTCCTTTCTAAAAACAAATATATTTTGGGGCCATGGATTTTCTGGCTTTTCTTCTAATGAATCTTCCTAATAATTATTTCAGCTTTGGTGTATTGCACTATGTTTACCAGTGACGTGATAGTGTTTATTCACAGTGAATAGAGTCTAGAGTTTGAGTCCCCTTCCACATTGAATCCCTTCATATGTTAAATAAATGCTACACAAATGTGGAATCCATGGGCATTGCTTTCTCCTTTGGCAGAGCAGTTGTCAGACCTCTATCATTTATTTGGCATAGGAGAGTACAAGCCAAAAGGGGACTTTTTATCGAAGGCCAGCTGGTTGTCTCAGCCTCCGGGTTGGAGAAATGGACACACCGGCTCACAGCACTGTGTTTGCTCATGTCTGGCTGTGGCCACTTCAGAAGATACAGAGCCACCATCCTTTTCGTTGTCTGAGGAGATAAACTCTGGTTAAAGATCTAATATTAATTACTGGAGGGCAACAGAGATTGCCATCTGTAATTTAGTGATTCATAATACATGCGCTTGAAAATCCCAGTCAGGAAGAGTATTTTAGTTTTCATCTCATTTCCTCCTCCTGACACTGAAACCTTCTTGAGGCTGTTGGCATATTCTATTTGACTGCCTGTCTAATGATTCCTGTCAGCAGTTGGGTGGGGGACACCAGATAATGAAGAGGTGCAATTGTAAAGCAACCTGCAAAGCAAAGTTTGCAGTGAGATGTCGGTGTGAATGATTATACATTTCCATTATCCCAGAGCTGATGCTTCAGCTGTCTCCTTGTTTTCTCAGTACCTGAGCGCTTCATTGCTGTTAATAATGCAAGGAGTGGAATCCTGTTAATATGCAGAATTGTAGTGCTAGAACTTAATAAGACTAATGAACTGCCAAGCCAAACATACTATTGCAGATGGATTGACAGTGTGCAATTATTCTACTCGTTGGGTGGAGATCTCTAACCAGTAGAAGCTGTATAAAAGCTCTAAACTCTATTTGCGTGTTCACATTTGGTTATGTAAGTAAACAAACCTTGTTATCTGTTAATTCAAACCTCGTCACTTCTCATGTTTTCTCTCCTTTCCTCTGTTTAGTCACTTACTTGGTTTTATTTAAAACATAGATTTTGAAAATCCCAGAGGGAGACAGTGTTGTTTGTAAGTGCATAATAGAAAGGGACTCTTTTGAAGCAAAGATTTGGCTGACTCAAAAGCAGAGGTGGAGGAGTCCACCTTGCCTCAGCAGAATTTCCTTTTCTTTGTAACACAGTGGCTTCAAAACTAATCAATTTTGTAACTTCAGTGAAAGTTTGAGGAGCTGGATAACATGATCTAATTGATTTCTTTTTTTTTTTTTTTTT
>VZRN01003966.1:57990-74091 GCA_013397935.1 Dasyornis broadbenti
TTTTTTTTTTTTTTAAATTTGCCCTGTTTCACACAGACTAGAGAACACGTGTAGGGGAATATCATCAGGGTGTGACAAACCATCTGGATTTTAGGGTCAAGAATCACTTCTGCTGTTTACACGTCAGAGACAGCAGCTTTGCTCTGTCTTGAATCTCAACGAGAATGGAGCAAGATTTCAAAGGAGATCTCGTGGAAAGACTGTGGAATGGATAAAGGAAAGAGAAGGTTTTGTGTAAAGCAGAAAATAAGACTGCACTGGAGGAGTTTTAGGGAGTAGGAGGGAACTGAGCTGTATCGCTGTGCGTGAGGGACAAGGACTCCCAGCTGCAGCTCCAGGGGATGGCAACTAGTTGTCCTTGTGGCAGAAGCACAGCTGACAAAAGCTGTGGAGGAATTGGAGAGTGAAAAGAAATAGATGAAACTCAAGGTGACAACATCGTGCCCATGTCCATGTCCTTTTCCTTTATACAGCCCAGGACATGTGAGGATGTGCCTCAAACCTGTATTTATTTGCTAAAATGCAGGATTTGGAGGAATCCGGGAGCTCGCTTGGTACCCCCCTCGTCCTGAATTCCTGAGCAGTGATATTTTGGAGATCAGCTCTGCCTGAGCCCTGCGCAGCTGCATGTCAGACACACTGTGCAGACAGCTTGGGTGTGAGCAATAAATCTGATGCATTCTCAAAGGAATTGTTCCGCTGCCATGTATTTATTTGTCAAAAAAAAAAAAGAATCATGAATAACTCGTGGATTGAGTGACATTCATGAGAGATGCCAAGGCAGAGGGGGGGATTAGGAATGGGTTTGATAGCCAGAACCTGAAGGAGGGGACAATGCATAAAGAAAAGTAGCCAGAATTCAACTGGTCTGTGTCACTTTGCTTTCAACTATTATTGATGGGGAAGGAGACGGGGACAATGATGATGAATTTGGGGATTTTTTGTTGGGCTTTTTATTTCGGTTGTTTGTTTCGTGGTGGAATTTTTTGTTGGTATCACTATATATAGATGTATATCTTTATAAAGATACAAGCAACAAGTAGGTTTTCTGTGCTGAGTGAGGTATTTACAAATCTATCTATGATGCAGCACTGAAAAATAAAGTCGTTTTTTGAGAGAATGGGCAGATATGGAGAAGTGGAGGCACAGGAAGAGTGCAGGGATCAGGTTATAAAGGATGGGGCAGAGGCTTGGCAGTGGGGACCCACAGCAGTGAGAAACTCACCCATGGAGCAGTGAAAGCACGAGAATAACATGAGGAAAAGGTGAGAAATCAAAGAATGGAGCAATTTAAACTACATTATTATTTCTTTCATTGTAATGGCTACACCTAGACTAATACTTAGCAGACTCTTAAGATTTCAATTATTCTTACAATACTTTCTTGGCTTTATACTTAAATAAGTGCATTACCACTGCTCCTAATTCAGTCCTAATTCCTAAAATCAGTCCTAAATTTTCTTCAGAGAGCTTGAATGCAGGAGATTTTCTCTACAACTCTTCTACTAGCATGTGAGATTTGGTTTGCTTTGCCACTCCTACTGAAGAAAATGGTCCGTAGATGTTAAAATGAAAAGGTGTTAAACGCTCTCATTTTGGGGAGAAAAATAGGAACTTTTTGACACAGGAGGGTGACTTGGGGTAGGTTACGCCAGGACCAAGGCTTTTCTTGTCCTGTCTCAAATCCATTTTTTAAAATTTCTAGATCATTCAAAATTTTGCAGGGAGTTGCCAGAACTAGAATGTCCCATCAATAAATTCCTAATTTGCTTGTCACAGGCTCTAGAGTGAGAGAAAATAGATCTGTCAATGAGGCTGTGTAGGTTTAAACAAACCAGCATGCTTACATACTGTTTTAATATAGGTTTTTCTTTTGTCTGGGTGTAAATAATGGGCTGGGAGGGTCTCCGAGGAAATAAATTCCAGCTTCTGCTCTCATGTGCATCAGACGTCAGTGACTGATTTTTCAAACCGCTTCTTGAGTTCTCCAGTAATGGAGCACTTCATCCCCATTTATCCCAGTGCTTTTCTTTATACTACAATTCAGAAACTTCTGTGCTAAATATCAGGGCAATACTTTTCAGCCCATTTGCTGCAGACATGGAAGAAAAACTGTTCTCTTTTTTCTTCACCTTCTTAAATACTTGAAGATTTTATCACATCTTTACTCCCCTCTCAATCTTGGAAGCTTCTTCAGACTGAAATTCTTCTTGGCAACCTCTGCCTGAAAATAGTGCTTTCTGTAAGTGCTGCAGGAAGGAGAATCACTTTGGTTTTGCCCAGAATTGGAACTGCAGCTCCCTCATCTCCCGTGGCTGCTGATAAGAGTTTCTGTGCTGGAATTCTGTATTCCTGCAACTACAGTGTTAAACTCAGTTCAGGGAATTAGTTTGGATATAAATAAATCACAGTTACAGCTTAAATTCTGTATCTTTTCAATTAGAAAAGTTCTGGCGGTCTCATTTGGTTGATGGAAACAGATTGGATTATGAGGCAATTCTTCCACTTTCCTGGAAACATGTTGTCCTCGATTAAATAATGAATTGTATTATCAAATGTTTTCAGCCTAATAGCTTTGACATTCCTTGTATCCACTTCAAAAACTTTTTAACAAATGAACTCCTAGATCAAAATTGCTTTGAGGTCTTCAAATAAATTATATTTTGATGATGACAAGCATCTGGTGGGTTTTCTATGACCCATGTGCAGAAGAGATGAGGAATAAAGTGGTTTTAAAGAGCAAACAAATTCAAGATGGAGCTTTAATGTTAGTCTAAAGCTGGTACTAATAGTTGAGTTTAATGGGCGTGATTTACCTGTGTTTTAAAGAAAAGTGAAGTATTAACCAGTCATTAGAAATTCCTAGAGTCAGTGCCAAGGCTGGGTGTAGAGGAAACTGTTTTATCTATCTAGCAGAATTGGACAGTAATTTGTCTTTAATGTCTGGCCATGCTTACGGATGATGGGATTTTTTACCCTTTAAGAAGTCATAGTGTCCCTGTGTTCTGCAGAAATTTCTCCCCTGCTTCAGAGTATAGGTAAAACTCAAAATCTGACCATTCTGAATAGCTAATTGTAACTCAGAAATGGAAGTGTTCAGAAAGAAATGGATAGTTAACGCCATTTTCTGAATAATTTCACTGAAAGAATGTAAATATCTTTATAGCAGAATGTGCCCACCACTTCAGCCTGAGCTCTCCAGCAGTAACTGCATTGGCATTCTGCAAAAGTTCAGCTTTTAGATTAATTTCTTATATGGGGCAATTAAAAGATCCATTTCAACCCCCCTCGGAAGTTGACTGTATTACAGTATATCTTCATTTAATGGAAAATTAAATTGAAATTCAAGAAAATCCCCAGTCATTATGAAACAAAGTCCAAGGCCATGGTTTGTTTATTTCTCGGTGCATTTCCTAGTTATTTGTCATCTGGAAATCAATGGGAAAGAGCATGTCAAATGAAAGGACACATTTCCTTTTATGACAAATCCATCTGACGAGGATCAAGAGAGGCCATCTGCCATTTCAGCTTTCAGAAATGGGATTTCTGTCAATCATTGTGCAACAGATGGGCACTCAGCCTTGCTTTAAAATATGATTTTTATGTGTCCTGTATTGGGGTAAAGTGGATGCACTGAGAATAGACAAGTTTGATTTGATCTTTAATAAAATGGCAAGAAACAGTCTGAAACAGGTTATTTCCTATCATATTTTGCACTGCTGATTTGTCAGAGTTGTATTGATATTGTTTCTTTCATCACTTCAGAGGGGGAGGAGAAACATTTCCTGAAGAACTGGTGCAGCTGAACAGCTCTATATCCTGTCAGGCTTGAGATTGGTTTGGGATCATGCAATGCTGGCTGTTGGGTTTTCCTCTGACAAAAAAGAGTATAACGCTTTGTGTCTGGGGTGAATTAAAAAATTGTGTTTAGTGTCTGTACTGAAATTCTACAGAGAAGTAAGTGTTTGCTTTTTGCCTTGACGTATCACATTTTATTCTGGTAAATAACACTGAGTGAGTTTCTAAAGGCAAATAAGGAAAATATAGTTTCAAAGAAGCAACATAAGAAATTTCCTGATTTTGTTTCTCTTTTTCATGTCCTCCTGTGGGAAAATGAAAATATGCTAACATCTTTTAATTAACTGTGAAACACACTAGTGACAAGTAATTAAATGTACTACTGACCACTCATTTCTCGCATTGTCCACACTCATGAAATCAGAAATAAAACTGTGGCTTAGGGGAAACAAAAATAAATCTAGGTCAGAATGTTTCACAGTGTTTTATATTTATAAAATATATGAAATTATAGGAATTATTTCTATCATTTCATGATCCCGTTTCGAGGTATTAGAAACGTATGAATATCTTAATGCAAAACCATCATTCAATATTTAGGAATTAAAAAACCAAAAATTGAAGTACATAATGGGTTTTAAAGTAATGTGAAGAAATTTGGTTGTCCAGGTCTGTTGTAAAGTTTCAAAAAAAAATAGGGATTATCATTTGAAGGCTTATTTTCAAGAAGGGGATGTAGTTCAGATGCTTTCAGTGGGAAAGCTGATGAATTTTGTTTGACGTTCTGATTGTCACAATTTCCCTCTCACATGCAAATGTAGTCAGCCCACCTGGATTGTCCACACTCAGAACAGATAAAGCTGAAACGCTGTGAAATTTAAGTCTGGACTCCTAGAAGCCCCTAAAGAGACTTCTTCAGCTCTCCAGGGTTCTCCAGTCTCATCCATCTGGAGTAAGAAGCCTCTTGCCAGCAGCTTCCTGCCTGTCTTTGTGCAATGGGAAGGCAGAAAAAAACCCAGATTCCATGAGGAGAAAACTTAGGAGAACTTGGTAAATACCTTGCGTGCCCACACAAGAGACAATTAGGGAAGAGCTGCTCAGTGAAAGGACAGATGGTGGCACAGATTTCCATAGGAAGCTGAGGGAAAAAGCACGAGGAATGCCAAGTCTGTGCAAGTAAATGAAATATACCCTGGAAAACATTCTGGTTCTAAGGGAAAAAGTCATGGAATTGCTCACATCATGGCTAGCAAATAGTTTTAGTCCCTAAAAGAGGCAATATTTCCTTTGCAGCTTCCTAAACAGGTCCCATTGTGTTGTTTAATTGAGTTTTGGTTGTTCCTGTAACTGTGAAGAGAAAGAGAAGGAAAACGGGTGTGTACAAGCATGATGTACATGACATTTTAATTATAGATGTGAATTGACTTTCTGGAATTCGGACCTTTTATGTTTTTTTCCCTAATATCGTAGAGTTAGGTGATGCCATTAAATAATGCTTGTTATGTCGTCATTATCTTATGGACCTCAATGCATTTATCTGGACTGTCAGATTTGAATCATCTGTTTCAGTAATCTGATAGCCCTAAGCCAGGTATTGCTAGTGTTACAAATCATGGAGTCTTTGGAAATTGATAATCAATAATCTCACTCATTTATCTCTCCGTTGTCTTTTATTTTCACAGGCTAGAGATGCTCAAATGTAGAAGGGAATACATTTCTCCTTTTGGAGTTCTATCCTGAATCTTAGCGAGGATTTGGCACTTGGAGAGACTTATTTCTGTAACGTATCCTTGAACGCACATCTGTTCTTCTAACGCTGTATTTTATACAGGCATCAGGTAACGGCAAAATTTCTTTTTTCCCTTAACAAAAGAAACACAGTTTCCTTGCTAGTCTTAATTAAAGCAAAGGGGGAATCATGGTATAACTCCCTCTTTCCTTACAGGTTAATTTTCACACCTTTCTGACAGTGTAATTAAATACATGTCTTTTTAAATTCATGACTTGAAAATAAAATCAACAGTTTGGTTTCTTAATAATCTGGTGTCCCCTGAGTCTCAGGTTGACACTTATCACACAATTATTACAGATTTGAATTCACTGAATGAAGTGTTTTCAGTGATTTGACGCTCCTAAACTGTAAAGAAGATGAAAAAGGTGAATAATACAAGTTACTATAGTTTTTACTAATAAAATAAACCCACCCCATAACTCCATTTTATAGAATGCATAGAAGGCAGTTCTCCCAATTCACTGATGAAGTTTAATTGTTGAATTATATATATATATATTTATATATATACTTATATGCATATATAAATAAATAAAAAATTTAATGTAATTTACTCAGAAAAATGGTGTCTTCTCCCTAAAAGGCTGAAAAATGAGTAAATTAACCTCAGTTCAGAGAGATTATGGTTTCTTTTCTTATTCTTATTTTGGCAAGTTGGAGATTAAAGTATATAGAGTGAATGCTTTTTTTTTCCCTGGGTTTTTTAAAGTTCCCTTGGTTCTTGGCAAGTGGGAGCAAGATCAGAATAGCCATACTTTAGTTGCTTACTTGTTTTTAAAATTGAGAAGATAATTTTTTAAAGAGTAAACTAAGATTTTTCTGCTCCCCTGTTTCTCACATTTGATTATTTTAAATTCTATACTGTAAAATATTTGCAAACTATTCCTGGTCTGTTCAATATCTGTAAGTAGCTGTCAGCACTTGTTCATAAAACCTGCATTTGTGTTGGCAGTTTTTGATTAGATTCAATGAGAGTGTGCATGCTGTTGAAGTAAATTTCGCTGTGTAATTTCAAAGTTAGATCAGCGCTCAGGCCTTTGGAGAATCCCTCTCACAGCAGAGATCATCTGCTTTCATCAGCTCACTAGGCAAATGTGACTGCTAGAATCAAATTTCTGCTGAGGCTGTGATCCTTACAGAATCTGGAATTCTTTCCCGTGAATATCACCTGCTTGAAGTTAAGTATTTGCCAGTTTTGTCTCTCGTAGAGTAAGAAATGCAGCTGTTAGGATGTTCATGCAAAACGAACAAGCCTGTGTAAGAAAACAACTGGCATGAATTAATGTGTTCTTTTGTGCAAAGGCTGCAGAAATTGTAAGGTAGTCACCCAGCCTTTCCTTTCTGCTGAGTATTAATTATGCTTTTTAATTTTTTTTTTGAGAGCAAAACATCCTGTCTGCTGTGGGTGACGTATTTTAAATGGATTCATCAAATTTGGGGCCAGAACACATCATTAACTCATTTGTTCTTGACTTTTGTGTGGTTTTGTGCATCTCTTGTTCTTCTCTAAGTTGAATGAAGAAAATTGCAAATCTGGGTAAAGGGAGCTTTCAGAGGCATTAAATTTTGAACTGGGAACACCTGGAGGAGGAGACTTTCTGGCAGTGTTCAGTGTCCAGCTTGGAATTGCACACCAGTTCCTGAAAAATGTTTCTAGAAAGACACACGTGGTAAGATTTTTTAAATTACATTTTTCAGTTTTCACTTTGTTGTAACCTTTTCTGCCATGTTTACAGGGACTGGTGTCCAATTGGGAATCCAGTTGCTACCCTCCCTCTGCCCTTCCTCTTTTGGAAAGCTCACACAGGGCATAATATTCCAAGTTTTCCCAAGGAAACCAAGATTTAAGAAAGAAGTCAGCTGACAGAGCTTTTCCCAGTATGAGCTTAAAACTTTTGGGTGGTCTATTGAATAACATTTATGGAGAGACCATGGATTAATAATGATTCTGAAATATTCATTATGATATCAGTCATTTTGGTAAAGAAATGGGATGTGGCATTATAGCTGTTGCTACCTGAATACTGTGGCGTGATCTTCTGGTTCTTTGTAGCCACGGAGGTTTTGGGAATGGAAGTTTTTTTCCTAAATCTGGTCTGAAATTCTTAAGGTGTACACCCCCCTCCCAAAAAAACCCCAGCCCTAACAACCAACCAAGCAAAAGGTTCCAACAGAATCCACAGCCTTCCCCCCCAACAAAAAAAGCCGCCAAAACCCAGACTAACAAAAGTAAAAAAGAAAAAAGAAAAAAGAAAAAGAAAGAAAGAAAGAAAGAAAGAGAGAGAGAGAGAGAGAGAGAGAGAGAGAGAGGAAGAAAGAGAGAAAGAGAGAAAGAGAGAAAGAGAGAAAGAGAAAGAAAGAAAGAAAGAAAGAAAGAAAGAAAGAAAGAAAGAAAGAAAGAAAGAAAGAAAGAAAGAAAGAAAGAAAGAAAGAAAGAAAGAAAGAAAGAAAGAAAGAAAGAAAAAAAGAAAAAAAGAAAGAGAAAAAAAAAAAAAAAAAGGAGAATCCGCAACCCGTCAAACAAAAGTCTCCAAGAAACCCTAAGGCTGAGTTATTTCCTATGTGTGGTACTACTTGTTGAGCAATGAAATAGAAAGGAATGTGATCCTACAGAGCAAACAGCACATTCGCACTTGATGTCTGACTCAGGAACTTAAACCATCAGCACAGCATCTGAGACCTGACTTGAGAGACATCCATAATAATTTCCTGTGCTAGAAAATTAGATATGCCACCCGTACATGGCTTTTCAAACACTTTAATGGGTTTACCAAGACGGTATTTAAAATCTGAAGATATTCTTTCTTTATCTTGATGTGAAGTTCATCATCTTTTAAGCAATATGTGCCTCCTGTATGATTTATATCAGTATTCTGCTACCTTTTTCAGGATAATGCTTCACCTTCCTCTTCTTTTCCATCATATCAAGCAGCTGTAGAGTCAAAAAGGATCCTCTGCATCGCAGTGTTTATGTTAGAGAATATTTCTTTGTTTTCCAGAAAAGCAAATAAATTCATATGCAGATTTTAGTGCATTTTTAAAAATTCTAAGGTCAACTGCAGGCAAGCTGCATATAAAATACCAAAAGCATCTTCCTATACAAAAAACACCATGCAACTTCACTGGGACAAAGAAGGATTCAGATTCAGAAAGGAAATCTTGCAGTAAATTTTATTTCTTTTAGCAGGTGTCACTCTGGACCTCTCTGAAACATGGTGGTGACTATGTAGGAACTAATTTACACATTGTAAATGAGATTGAAGGAAGCAATTTACCGTAAAGGCAACCATAATTCCCCACAGTTGCTCAAGAAAAAACCTCGCAGATTCTTTCTATAGATTTTTAATTTTACCGCTTGCTCAGAAAATCACAAATTTCAGCTTGATACCCTTTTCTTAAAATAAAATTACAGAAAATTGACATTATGTTAGACCCCGATTTAATAACTGCCATAATGAATATCCAATTTTGGCTGTCAGAGGGTGTTTATTGATCTCCTGTGATGCACTCCACTCTGCTCTTTCTTTTGTGCATCTTTAATGCTCAAAATGCCCTTACATGATAATATCAAAGCATATCCCTTTGTTAATGAGCTTCCAGTTAAGAGTAAATTTACAGATTTAACTGAAGCCTTGTTAAATTTTAAGGAAAGAATAAATGTGCTGCCACAGGAAGCAAAACCCTCCCACCCCGCTGCAAGGAACCCCAGCGCATCAGGTGTCTGATACAGTGAGCAAATTGACCGTTAAACAGTTGCCCCAATTATTCCTCTATGGCTCTGATAACCACAGAAAAGTTATTAACCTCCACTGATTTTTCAAGAAGTGCACATAGTTCTAATTAAACAAATATTTCATTTTCCAAGTTCTTGTCGTGAGAAGACACAGTTCACAACAATCATTGGGTTTAATTATCTCATCTGTGATTTCTTCCCTGAGCAGCAGTAACACATAGATAATTTCTGCTTTTTTGTTCCTTTTTTTTGTACAACGGTCTCTAAAACACAAAGACGGGACACCCTCACTGTGCACAACCGTGTTGAGCAGGAGAAAAGTCTTTGTCCAACTCCTCTAAAGTAACCATAGATGGAAACTCCATCTATGCCAATTTTCTTTAATGCTATATCTGAAGTCCTTGGAAGTCAGGGAAATTTCTTGCTTTCCTCCCAGAGTGATTTTCTTAAACATTTGCACCCTCTGAGTAAAGCTGGAAACCTTAGGGAAAATTTTACTTAAATATTTACAATAATTCAGCTTTGAGCAGGATAGGATTTGTTTTCTCGTCATATTTTAGTTCCAAAGTGTTCTTTCTCTCTCTTTTTTTCCTTTTTTAAAATAACACAGTTTTTAATTAAAAGGATCACATCGTTATAACATTCCTATCCTTACTATATTCCTGAGAGCTGTGTGAGCCCATGCAAATCTGATTTAAATACCAGCTGTGGTAAAACACTCCATTGCAATGGTGCTCTCTTTTGAACCTTGAAAAGCCATTTAGGAAATGTAATATGTGTGTCAATGAGACATTCGGGATAAAGGAAAGAAGGAATGGCATGAAAGGGTTACCTAGAACACGGCAGCTCACACTGTACACTTTGATAATTATCTTATTACCCCCTGGAAGTGTTTGAGTGACCTTGAATGTTTGTTAGGAGGTAAAATAAATACACAGTATTTTGTTATATTGTATTGTTCATAGTTAAAAATGCCACTTAATGTTAAATTTCAATAATATAAACTTGGTAATGGGATAATGCTTGCTGAGAAAGGATTCACCAACTGATTTCAGTCGCTAATAAGAATTACATTTTAATGCACCAATTAATGTGGCAAAGAGCAACTTAGCAAGTAAATAGGCAAAGTAGAGAAAATAAAATACAGAGTTTTTTTGTCATGGAGAATCTCCTACATGATCTTTCTGGATACCAGCTCTCAACGCTTCTGCTAGCTGACTTAGCAAAACAACATTAATAAATGAATAAATAAAAGAAAGTTTAGAATAAATCCAAGATTATTTCCTTATGATTTTTGTTTATCTTCACTGAGATAAATGTGCCTGTTTGCTTTTTATTTAGTAAAATTGTACTATTCCATAAAAAAATCTGATTTACAACATATACAGGCGGCTGGTTTTGTCCAATAATATCTTTGACTAAGTACGTCTGACAAATTCCTTCCTCCCCAGGGAGACGTTCTGGTAGACACTGATGTTCACCTTGGTTATCTCTGAGAAGAGACTGTGCGAGGGGAAAAGGTTCAAAATTGGGTAACTCCATACTCACTCAGGGCTTCCTCAGAGTAAGTAAAGAACAAGTACAGAAGCAGTGCTGCAACAAAACCTGCAGTTAAATTTTAGCAGAATTTCATCACTCCCAGGTCTTGTCTGTTACAAATATTTTGTAACTTTCTTCGACAATTCGGTAAACTTAGAAGAAAACCCAAGAAGCTTTAAGCTTTCAGTCAGCAAAATCTCCCTTTGATTATTTATATTTGAAGAAAGCTCTCTGAATCTTAAAAATTGCCTTATGATGGCTAGGTCTCCAGAAAAAAAATACATGTGTAGGAGGCACAGAGGTGCAATAGCTTACACGCCTAATGTTGGGCTGTCAAGTGAATATTATCAAGAACAGCCCTTTAGCCATTTAGAGGGGGAGGAAATGCTTCAAAGGGAGGCTAATGGCTGTCAGGCTGTGTGCAATATTAGTCAGAATATGAAATTGCAGCCGCAGTCACGGTGTTACTTAGCAGCATGTGAGCCGGGCAACTTTCCCTCAGTAACCTGGGGAGTGAATTATGTTCCTTTTCCACCTCCCTGCCCACACTGGCCCCAGCTCCTGCGGATGACAACGTGTGTCAATATGAAAAACCTGCAATTCAGGTTAAAAATTCATTCCATGTATCTTACAAGAGGATATGCATTTGATAAACTGTTATAAGAAGAGTTTGGATTTTTGTTTTTCCTAGTTTCTTTTTCCTTTTGTCCCTTTGTTAGCAGCTTTGCCTGTGCCAGGGCTGCGCAGCCTGGTCGATTGATTATCTCTACAACTCAGGAACACATCTGTTCAATCCTGTTCTCTTAATTTCAGCTCAAGTGAGCAAGAAGAGCACTTTAATTCCAGCAGTAATCTAATTCTAATTGAGAATGGCTGACTTGTGGCAAAGTTTGGTTTCTTATCCTTTCCTATGATCCTCCTCACACTCTATTCTTACTCTCACACGTGAAGATTTATGAGGGGCTTTGGTGTCTGCCCGGCTCCACCAAGCTCCATCAACTGTTGAAGGTGGTGCTATCTGATAGGGCATGATGTATGTTTGTATTGAAAACTCAGCAGCTGCACTCAGACAGATAAAAAAGGTAGAGAAGAGGAAGTTTTAGCTAAGAATCAATATGGAAATGCAAGGGGAAGGAAAAAACAAGTCTCCTTACTGCTTCTGTGTCTCTAATAGTTCCCGTGCTTTGTCCTTTCTTTAAGTCCTGAGAAGCTCTGCTGTGAGGTGTTAGAAGTGATGCATATCTCTGACTTTATTGATTCTAGGAGGATCTTGAATATTTCCCTTCTCCTTTTATCCAGTGCATTTGGGAGAGCTTGTTCAACTGGTGTAGAAAGGAGCTGTTTTTCTCCACCAAGTGGTTGATTTTCTGAACTGTATTCAGGAGTTTTCTTGCAGTAAGTTTAATTTATTATGGGCCAGTTATGATTCTGAGGTGACAGAATGAATGATAAGTAAGTTAAAATATGCTATCACTGCAGGAGTCTTTAAAACACCATATTTGGAAGTTTTCAACTGTCTAAATCAGTTTTTGTCCCATTCAAGGATAAGAACTGGCAAGTATCTGCAAAGAGACAGGTAGAGACCCACAAAAAGTCAAGGAGACAACATTTTTTGAGAATTAGAGATGATGGTCTTAAAAGCTTCACCACACTTTGTTTAAACACGCTCCAAAAAAAAAAAAAAAAAAAAAAAGGGAGAGTTTTAATTTAAAGGAGCTTGATGTTTCTGGAAAATATTCTGATAAAATATTTGGGAGGAAGAAGAGAAGAGATTTTGGAGCAATATGTCTCACTTGGGCATTGAAATCTTTTATCAAGTGCAGGCCATAATCAATATCTCAGGAGAAAATAAGCAGTAAAGAACCTTGAATATCAGAGCAGGTAAAAATATATTAGTTAAGAAAAAATATATTAGTTTAGGCATGGGTAGCAGGTTCACCAGTAGAAACCGAACAGAGAAATAAAACTGAAATTCCAAGCAGCGGCAGAGGATATTCAATCAACTTAAAAGCAAAAGGAAATGAGATGGTAATTGAAATGGCACAGGAATTATCTGCTTGATAGAGTCTATTTGGATTTCCAAAAAGACTTTACACAGAGCCCCTGATCAAAGACTTTAGGAAAACTAAGAAGCCTCGATGTAAGAAAGAAGGTCCATGAATAGATGGGTAAATGTTAAAAAGGTAAGAAACAAAGTGCAGGGGGAAATATCCAGTTCTTTCTGCAGACGGAGGTCATCTGAGTTCTGCAGAGCTCTGCACTGGAAGATTTTTATACTTCTAATAAATTACCTGCAAAAGGAGATGAGCAGTGAAGAGACAAAATTTTGTGGTGGTACTAAGTTAGCTGGAAATGTAAAGACAGGGCAGAGGATGAAACTTTATAGGAAAACCTTATAAAACAATGTGATTGGTAATAAAATGTCTGATGATTCCATGCACATAAGTATAAAGCACTGTGAAGGGTGACAAAGACACCTAATTTTACATATAAAAAGAGAGTTGCTCTCATTTGGCAGCAATATTTTGGGATTATGACAGATAGCTCCATGAATCTAAAGCAATGACGAGGGGGAAAACAAATCTAGTGCTAAGAATTACGAGGAGAGGAACAGAGAACAAACCAGCATCATTGGGCATTTCAGAAACGGGATTTGCCTACAAGCTCGGTACACGTTAACTTGGAGCCTCCTGTCTCGAAAAGCACAGAGAAAAACTGAAAGTTTTAAAAGCTGGTAACGAGAATGGTTACATACTCGTTTTCAGGCAACGGCTGAGTAGCCTAGGACTCTCCAATCTGAAAAAAATTAATAAAAGTGGTGAAATTTGTCCCGCCCATAAAACTTCGTGTGGCAGTGAAGAAGTTGTGCATGATTTGACCATTTCATCCACTCCAAGGGCCATCTTACCCAGTGAGCTCCTGACAGGAGACAGCAGGAGAAAATTAGGGAAGACCATAAGAATAAGCCAAACATACTGAGGTTGTTTTTGCAAGCTCCAGAGGCCTGTGGTGGCTCATCTGGAGCCAGAGGTGACACCTGTGCAGTTCAAATCACTGCAGGAGAGAAGCGAGGGTATAAGGAAGTGAGGAAACAAGCACTTTCTCCCTTGAATGATTTTAAAGAATAAAATCAATAAATCCCTTTGTTCCCATAGAGCCCATATTTTTTTTTTTTTCCTTTGTTTTTGGAAATGTGTGTAATTTAATCAAATAAAAACACTGAACCTTCAGCGTGTATAATTTGGTTCAGAGTGATTAGAACTTTTGGCTTCATAGACCTGAGAACATCTCACTCTACGGCAGGAACCTGAAGGGGAAAAAGTGCTGCGTAGCTTTGGATGAGTTTGGTGATATCCTCCGGAGCCTTCAAATTGTTTAGTTCTTTTAGGGTAAATGTGAGGGTTGCTTTTACCAAAAACGGCTTTTCCATGGAACTGCAGCCTTTTGTTTTCATGGGATAAATTTCTGCAGCCAATACAACAGATCTTTCCTCGTTTTTGGCCCTCACTTTGACCCAGACATAATCAAGATGCGCTTCACTGAATATTGGTTTACTTAAGTCAGCAAACAATAAATGCAAAAAAATCCTATCTATATTGGGTGACTCCTAGAATTTATGTTGTAATGGCTTTGTGAGTGATGTTATGAGGAAATCAGTGTTCTGAATGTCCAATAAACTGCCAAAAACTGAGTGGGCACTGCTAAATTTATCTTCAGAAAAATAACGTTTCACCATGGCTTTTTCACAGCTATCTCATCCGTGGTTTTGTTAACATGGAAAATATGCATATTTAAGGTATTATAATTTCATTGTGAACCTAAAATATAGCTGGAAGCTGAACGGCTCCAGTTACACACACACAATTGATATAAGTAAACACACATCTCCCTTTTACTTAGAAGCACAAATCTCGCAGTCCCAAGTGCTTTTATTCTAGAAATGCATCCTTTTAACACTCCTTTGAGCAAATAAAACTTCATTTCAAACAGTTGAAAATACATGTGCTGTGAAAACATGAAGGGAGATCTTACATATTTGTGTTGTTCTTCACTTGCACAAAGACCTGAAAGACAGACACTTGTGGGATGTAAGTAAAGAGGCTAATTTCTAATTAAAAAAAAAAAGTTAAAATAAAGGCAAGCAGAGAAAGAGAAAGAAAGAAAGAAAGGAAGGACAGAAGGAAGGATGGAAAGAAAGATGGAAGGAAGGACAGAAGGACGGAAGGAAGGAAAGACGCGGAAAGAAGGAAGGTGCGGAAGGAAGGCGTGGTAGGAAGGAAGATGTTTAGTCACTACTGACTATGCAGATTAATCCTTACTGGAAATGAAGGACAAGAAATTTGGTTGTGTAGTTAATTATAGGACGGATCTAAAATATCCAAGGAGCACTGTAGAGCAAAGATACTAATGGAAAAGCCACATCTATATCTTCTTGATACAGCTCAGCAGTGCTGTTTCTGTAAAACGTTTTTGAAAGCTGCACTGATTTCCCTTTTTTCTACTGGTATTATTAAGGAAAGGTGTAAAACCATAATTTTTTCTCACTTTTGTCTATAGATCACTCAAATATATCTGTCTATTGTGCTGGTAACTGTGAAGACCTTAACATGGAATATATTTCCAGTTTTGGGTGCCGCCCTCAGGAAAGAGGTGAAACCAACTATTGAAACAAAGAAGAAACAAAGGAAAGGATCAGACTCCTGAAAAATGATTTTTGAGAAAAGGTGGAGGTGAGACACAATGAATTTCACATCTGTCAGGAGGAGAAAGAAATGTGTTGTATTTCCTGTCCCTGGTAAGACAGGGAGTAGGAAATGTGACTTGGAGAATTTAATACAAATATTCAGAAAATTCATGAAAAACCGCAGCAGATTGATTAGAAAATGTTGTTTATGTTTCAGTTTCATAGGTCTTTGAGTACATGTTAGGCTGAGCAATAACTGAGGGCAAGTGGGTGGTCTACACAACCTCCCCAAGGTTTGTTCTACCTGTTTGTCTGTTCTGCACTTGGGTAATGCTGCATGATTTCCTTCTGGTTTGTACCTTTTCTTGCAGCCTTAAGTCTCCCTGTCCCTTTGTCAGATTGCCTGTTGCTCCACAGGGCAAACATGCATTGATTTACCTAAGCTTGGTTTGAAATAGTTAAGCTTGGTTTATGTTTTCAGCTGAACTGTGTTCTGGACCTCTTAGCACCTCATTTTTTTTTTTTTTATTTTCCTTTTTTTTTTTTTTTTTAAAT
>VZRN01003966.1:90375-104166 GCA_013397935.1 Dasyornis broadbenti
TTTTTTTTTTTAAGGGTGTGGACTCTTTTTTCCTGTGTCTATCTAGTTCTGTAATTTCCCTGCCATTTACCTCTCCTTAGCTCTGCCACTTTCATCCTTCATACATAAGCAAGAAGGAATTTGTTGGAAAGGGCTATTACCCAGACTTTTCCCTGAAGATGTGCTGATGGAGTTAATGTAAAATAACATTAATTTCAAAGTTTTGAGATCCACTGGGAATATGAAAGTTTTGCCTGTAGAGTCAGAATTGCTGCAGCAAACAACCTCAAAAGAAATATGAAATTGTGTTGGATCCTACTTTTATCGTTATCATTCTTTTCTCAGGACCTAGAATTTTAATTTAAATGCGGATGTGGCTTTGTTCAGTAATGATGTTCCTTAGAATTCATGTATTCAAAATGTGTATTTTAAAGTAACATTTCCTTGTATATTAACACGAGCAGAAATATCCCTTCACAATGTTGATCCTTATGTTTGTTTTCTTTCACTGCGAATCTGAAACTCGTAATACTTTGCTGATATTTGTTCAGAAATATTGTTCTTACCAAATCTTCCAGTCTGATGGTGGTTTAAAGAGTGAAATACCTAACAGTGACTTGGGAGACAAACTCCATCATTCCAAATGTCCCCTTCCTCCTTCTGCCCCCCACGTCCATACTGATGTCACATGGTTTGGAGCATCCCTTGGGTCAGTTTGGGTCATCTGTCCTGGCTGTGCCTCCTTCAAACCCTCCAGGCACTCCCAGCCCCCTCCCCAGCATGGCGGTGTTGGAAACAATAGAACTTTTTAATAATTTCAGTTAATGGTTTTCATTAACTCCTAAATTAATTGTTTTAATGAATCATAACCTATTTATATATATTAATTATAAGTTGTGTGATATTCTTAAATTACTCTTAGCCAGCATTCACCAAAGTTGTCACAACCTGCTTTTTTAGGAGCACAGCTTGGGGAAATTACTGAAACTTTAAGTTTTGATAAACCAGCTCTGATATGCTTCAACGAACAAAGCCTGGGAGAGAGAGATGTATTGTTGAGGCTGGGCAGCTGGAATGCAGAATTTGTGGGCCACAAGGGCATTCCGCAGAAACCAGAAGATAAAGAAAAGAGTGAAAAAGACAGTACATGCTTTGGAAAACCCCAACCAGAAGAAAAAGATGCTAAAAAGACTAACAATATAGACTAAATAGAATTAATAACCAATAGAGGAGAGAACATTGATTAATGAAACGAATTACGTCATTTAGAACCAGCAAACTAAAAAAATCGGAGTATAATAATAAAAAGTTCATGATAGGTCAATAAGCTCTTCAAAGAATGTATCTTTCTCAAACTTTTCCAAACAGGAGTGGGGTTTTGTAGTACCAATATCATGAAGTTTATATCTGCAGGAGTACCACACTGAAACCCCCAGAAATGATAGGTTTTTGTCTGAAAAAACCCTCTGATAGCTCCAAGTCAATCTGATTTTTAAATGAGTCAAAATAATTACTGGCCAGTGGAGGGACAAAAAAAACCGAACTGAACCGAACCGAACAGAACTGAACTGAACCGAACCGAACCGAACAGAACCGAACTGAACCAAACCAAAGCAAAGCAAACTAAATAAATTTAGAAAAACCAACCAAAAAACCACACAAACCAACCAATCAACGAAAAAACCAGAAACCCCCCCCAAAAACCCCCCAAAACCCCAGTCCAACCAACAAACAAAACCAAAACCAAAACTAAAACCAAAACCAAAGCCAACCGAAATCAAACCGAACCAACCAACCAAAAACCCTTAAACCCATGAAAACAAACCAACAAACGAACAAACCCTACAACCAAACCAACAAACAGAAACCACACAGCCGCCCCCCCAAACAACCAAAACAACCAAACAAAACCCCCCTCCTTTGGACTGTTCACTTGTGAATAGATTTTCTTTATACAGATTTTTTTGAAGCATGATCTGACTTGACTGCATCAAGTTCAACGCTCTCTCATGAGTATAATATCTCTAGAAAGACCAAATTCCTAATTTTGCAATTGACAANCCAACCAAAAAACCACACAAACCAACCAATCAACGAAAAAACCAGAAACCCCCCCCAAAAACCCCCCAAAACCCCAGTCCAACCAACAAACAAAACCAAAACCAAAACTAAAACCAAAACCAAAGCCAACCGAAATCAAACCGAACCAACCAACCAAAAACCCTTAAACCCATGAAAACAAACCAACAAACGAACAAACCCTACAACCAAACCAACAAACAGAAACCACACAGCCGCCCCCCCAAACAACCAAAACAACCAAACAAAACCTCCCTCCTTTGGACTGTTCACTTGTGAATAGATTTTCTTTATACAGATTTTTTTGAAGCATGATCTGACTTGACTGCATCAAGTTCAACGCTCTCTCATGAGTATAATATCTCTAGAAAGACCAAATTCCTAATTTTGCAATTGACAACACTGTTGCATTTTTTATAATAGATCAGAAAAAACAAAATATGAAGGACTAGTAAGAGACAGATAAAACTGAAGAGTAGTAAAGTTTGGCAGCAGGAAAAGCGAGGAACAGAATAAGCTATGGAAAAAGAAAGAAAATGGATATAAAAAAGACAACTTCCTACCCCATGCCCTGAAATTCATGTCCTTTTCAGTGTTTTGGCATTTCTGTGCTTGCCCAGAGATAGCCTTATCATCTTTAGTTCGTTTAGTACATTCTATATTTCCACTTAGTATCAAAATCTGCGACGTGGAGGCCCCTTTTTCTGTCTCACTTGAAAGGCCTTAATCGGATCTGTCTGCATTGTTTATGGGGAAAATGGTGAACCATGGGGAGGAGGAAGGATTTATTTCTTCCCGCTCCATCAGGTCCAGTGGAACATGGCTTGGAACTGTTTTAGCCGTGCACTTCCACTGCAAAGGAACAGAGCAGATAACAATTTTTCAAGTTCCCTTCCAAAGTGCAGTAGGAAAATGCAGAAGTTTTGAGCCCTGACTCAAGGAACAGAGGGATCAGACACAATTATCTTCCTGTTATTAGGTTATTGAAACCATATCTCTTGCTCTGAGGATACTGCAGAGCACCAGGCTGTGAGTCTGTGCTGTAAAAGTCTGAGACTAGGGATGAAATAATAGAAAAGAAATAAATAAATAAGAAAACCAAACAAATACAAACAAAAACCAAAAAACCCCAAACAAACAAACAAACCCAAAAACCCTCAACCAACCAACCAACCAACCAGCCAAAATAAAAAAACAACAAAACCAACACAAAAAACCCGCAAAACAACGGCAAACCAAAAAAAGAAAAAAAAAACCACCAAAAAAAAAAACCAAAAAACCACCCAAAAAAAAAACCCCACAAAAAAACCTCCACTAAAACAAAAAACCAAAACAACCAAAAAAACCATACACCAAAGCCTGGTAAAAGTTCTAATTCAATACCAAAGGGCAAACTGGGACCAGAAGGAGCAGGAACTTGTGAGGTGGTTTTTAACACATTCCCCTGGGAAAGGACATTTTCAGCTTTAGTTTCAAGGAGTCATTATGTACTTGACTTATTCTTTAGCATCAGGCATGAAATGTAGAGATAGCCCTTGAGAAGAGGAAATGAATGCTCTTGGTTCTTCAAGTACAAAGCCGTCCTCCCCCTCCTCCTTGAAAAGAATTCTGGGATGTAAGCCTGAAAAGCAGTATAGGTTTCCTTGTAGAGCTTTTAAAAAATGCTTAAAAATCCCTAATGCAGAAAATAAAATCTGTTTCTGCACATGACTGAGACAGCAGCCACATTAACGTCACCATCAGTATTATCGCAACGCATCCACTGAACACTAAACCAAACAACCAGATCAAGTCCATTTCAAGCCTACTCTGTATTGCCCCTCAAACAGGTATCCCTGCCTTGTACAACACTGTACAACCATCGAAATGAGTTTGAAGCCCAGCCTGGGCAGAGCAGTTCATCTTCCCAAGTTGATGAAGCCTGGCCATTTTGCCCTAAAGTTCTGAAGTTCAGCCTCTGCTCGGCTCTGCTACCAAGTTGCACAGCTTGATGTTCTGGAAGATCCCCGCAGCCATTGCTCCAGGCCGAGTCCTTTGTGACGACATTGCCACCCTTTGCTCCCGTCCCAGACAACGGCCTTGTGACATCACAGCCTTTGGGGACAGCGTGGTGGTTGATCAGTGTCCCCAGCCTGTCGCCACAGCCAGAGCCCAGGCAGACGTTGGCTGGGAAGGACAGGCAGAGTCTTGCAGAGTGTCAGCTCGTCTGTCAGCAGCACCATGTTCAGCCAGCTGCTCTCCCGGGTGCTGCAGCTTGTGGAGCTGCTGTTCTTTGTGCAGCCACTGGAGCCTTCCAGCCACCCTGTGGTGGCTGTTCTTCCCCAGATCCTGGAAGAAGAGGATATGGCACCACTGGGGGATATCTGGTTGATCCTGGAGGCACTCCCTTGGATCTGTGCAGCTTTGGGCCTGCTACTCAGGGCCATGAAGCTTGCCTGGGTCCTTGGCAAGTGGCTCTGGAGACGCTGGAGAGAGGTGAGCGAGGGGCTCAGGCAGGTGGGACGGTGCCGGGGGCTGGGAGCCATCAAGACCTTAGGCAAGGAGGGTGTGGGGGGAGGGCCAAGGGCCCCCATGGGGGAATAGAGTTGGGCAGGCCCCGAGGGTGTTGGGCCCCTGGGACAGCCCTTTGGCCAAGGCACGGAGGCCGAGTGGGGCCTGAGGCCGTTGCTGGGCAGGAACAGGGCCCAGGAGCCTCATGGAGCCCCGGCAGAGGCGGCTGGAGCTCTTCTTGCTGCAGCCTGTGTGTGGGGCAGCTGAGCCAGGCCCCAGGCTCTCTTTGGCACCGGAGGCCAAAGGCAGCGCCGCAGGGAGGGCTCAGCCCCCGCAGGCCCCTCTGCCCCTCCTATCGGGCTCCCTGTGCTGTGTCTTGCAGGAGAAGAGCCAGAGCGCCTTGGCCTCTGCCTGCCCGTGCTGCCAGGGCCATGACTACTCCATGGAGCTGCTGCAACTGCTTCTGGAAAACCATGCCCTGATGAGGCGCTGCCTACGCCAGAGCTGCCAGCAGAGGCCAGTGCCAAGAAGGAAGAGGCGCAGGACACCTGGCACTGGGAAGTGGAGGAGACTCCGCTTCTCATCACTCCTCTGAGTGTCCAGCTCCAGCTCCACTCTGGGCTCACTGGACAGGGCAGGGAATGTATGACCAGTGCTGAGCCCGGGCACTGGGACGTTCCCGCCCATAGGTGTTAGGAGCCCTCTTTTTTCTATAGGCATAGGAACCCCTTCACTGTTAAGAAAAATAGGTTTCCCTGACTTTTTCTGCATCCCCAGTAGAAGTTTTTCAGAGAGTTCAAGTTTATGTTTTTTAGGTATAAGCTTCCCAGTAATAGTTGAAGCTGGGAAGTATAGTCTAGTTCAATAAAGTTCCTGTTTTCTATACATTGCTGTGTTTTCTTACTGCTACCTAGGAGCTGGGGGGACACGGTGATGGATGGTTTTGCACAAGGGCTTTGGAGCCTTCAGAGCCAAGACCCTGGGACAAGGCCCCTGTCGCAGGCCATGGCTCACCCAGGCTCTCTCTGGGCTGGGGTCCCAGGAGGCTCCTGGCCGGGCCCAGGCAGTGCTGGGCACTGGTGTTGTGCCCCGGGGATCGGTGCAGAGGGGCCCAGGCCTGTGGAATGTCTGTCTGGATGATCTGGAGGAGGGGCTTGAGTGTGCCGGTAGCAATTTGGTGAGGACACCAAGTGGGGTGGGAGTGTGGGGTGCCACAGGGTGGGTAGGCTCTGCAGAGGGCCCTGGCCAGGCTTGCTGGGCTGAGAGCAGCGGCTGGAGGTTGCAGAGTCCCAAGTGCCAGGTGCTGGCCTTTGGCCACAAGAAGCCCCTGCAGCTGCAGCCTGGGGCAGTGTGTGGCTGCCAGCAGGAAAGGCCCTGGGGCTGTTGGTGAATGGTGGCTGAACCCGAGCCAGGTGTCCCCAGATGGGCAAGAAGGCCCGTGGTCCCTGGCCTGTGTCAGCAATGGTGTGGCTGGCAGGAGCAGGGAAATGCTTGTGGCCCTATGCTGGGCACTGGCAAGGGCCCAGCTCGAGTGCCCTGTCCAGCTGTGGGCCCCTGAATTGTGGAAGGACATTGAGGGGCTGAAGTGGGTCGAGGGAAGGGGAAGGGAAGGGAGCTGGGGAAGGGTCTCTGGAGCGTGTGTCCTGTGAGCAGGGGCTGAGAGAGCCTGGGCAGCTCATCCTGGAGAACGGAGGCTTGGGCTCGGGGGCGTTCTCAATCTTGGCAAATCCGTGCCAGGAGGCTGCAGCCAGGTGGGGGGCTGGGCTGTACTCCCAGGGAATGAGGGCCAGGACAAGAGGACGTGGAATCACAGAATGTTTGGAAGAGGCCCTGAAGGATCCTCCAAGTGCAACTCTTGGCCCTGCAATGGAGAGGTCTGTGCTGAACATCGTGTTGGGAAAGGCCAATGTATACAAAGGAGACATTCTGCATTTCCTCAAACCAAAATGTTCTCCTGCTTGCCAGTAATTTAATCAGAAAAATTAAGGTCAGTCATTGACATCTACTTCATCACTAGTTCGTGGTAAGGTGTTTAAATCAAGGCTGAGACAGGCCAAACATATTTTTTATTTATCCTGTGACCACTTCTGACATCCCCTCAGTGCACAGGAACCTTGAACTGTGTCTTATATGAGCACCTTTTCTGCCACAGCAGCAGAAACCAGGTGAGGGGCCAGAAAAATTAAAATCCATGGCAGCTTGATCATGAAGTTTTCTTCCAGAATAAAGCCAAGATTAAAAAAGAAAAGTGAAGAACTGAGCACAAGAAGGTGTTTACATTCTTTCCTGCTCTTCATGCAGCACAGTGAAATTAAAGAAAAAGTATGTATGTTTATATATCTATATATAAAAATTGTTACTTTAAGAACAGAACGAGAAGCAAAGCTGGTCTCTAAGAACACTCAAATAAAGAAGTCAGCACAAAAAAAACACATACAGAAAAATAAAATAGAAAATACAATGAGATAACCCAGAAGTGGAGCAAAAAGTGCTAACATTTAGAAAGAAGTAAATAAAATGGCATACACTGAGAAAAACAGTAGAACAAAAGCAACCACAGAAACATTGAAAATAAGGAGAAGAACACAAAGGAAATCTCTTCATAGGGATCAGAAAATATCATAAGCTAGTCACAAACACACAGACATACACACAGACAGAAGAGGAAAAGCACAGAAAATGACAGCCTAATACACAGAAGAGAAAGATCAAAAGAGATTAAAAGAAAAAATGGTTTGCTGAAGATAAGGATGCAGCAACCTGACCAAAGTGAAAAATGACAAAAAAAAAAAAACAGAGATAAGAAAAAGTCAGCACTGAAAAAACATAAGAAATGGAGTGCTGGAGATCACTACACAAACAAGTAATCAGTACGAAAGGAGGTTTTAAGGAAAGAACTAACAAAACAACAAAAAGAAATTGCAGTATACAAAAAGACAGAACACTGTGTCCAAACTGTGTACCTAGGCTTCAGGAAAAACTTCAAGAGATTGGTCTAAAGATGCTCCTGAGTAAGTTAAGAAGCATCTCAATGTAATTTATCCACAAGGAGCTCTAGATGTCTGTGATACTTTTTGCTCTACAGCTCAATCAGAATGACACCAGAGCCAAGAGACAGGCTAAAACAAGTTTGTAACAGTGTATTAATTTGGCTAATTCTACATAAGGTCATTGAAAAGAACATAAGTGTGAAGTTTATCTGTTCAATTTTTCCACAGTTACCTCTCCAACTTGTGTTTTTTGTGGTAGCAGCCTTAGAATTTGCAGCAGGAAACCCCATGGTCCATCCAGGTGCAAACTGAGGGATCCTTACAAGGGTTCTTGGTCTCTTTCCAAGGGAAAAATTCCCTACTAAAACAGAAATCTCCTACTTTCAGTGCCTCCATCCACTGTTCCTAGACAAGAGCTCCCACATGCAGCAGCCTGAGTAAATCTTGGAGGTACAAATGCTCCTGGGGCCAGTGGGATCAGCCTTATCGTGACTTTTCATCTCTCAAATCAATTCCACAAGGATGTAAACTCTGAAAAGGATGCTGCAAAACGTTCAATTCTGCTGGCACAGAAGGAGCTTCAGGACAGATGGTCCTTGAGGTGGTGGTGGATTTCATGATGGAATGCCAGGCTGAGTGTGTTTGTTGTTTTAGAAAACATAATTTGTACAATTTTATACATATATTAACTTTTTTTTTTTTGCAATTTTATGTAAAACAATTGCTTTTCCAATATCTTAATATTCTTATTAAAATGGAGGTTTACAAAGTTAAAATGGAACATAAGACCCATTCCAGTTTTCTTAGAATTTTTATTCCTCAAAGAAACAGGTGTAAATGACACCATACCTTTCTTTCTGTTTAAATTTTTATTTCTAAACCGAATTTTAGGAACTAGAACTTAGAACTGTCACATTTCTTCACTAAGTAACATTTTCATGTAAGAAACTTTCCAGTCTGATAAGAAGTAGTTTGTCACTTCAGCTTTCAGATTTCTACAGTCTGGATTTTATTGCACATTTATAACGTGAACAATCTCTGTATCTTAAGAGGATAGTTCTGTTTCTCTTTTTCTTATAAAGATCATAGATGTGCTGCTTTCTGGTTTCAAACTGCGTTGTCTTGTATTCAGAGAAAAGATTTTAAGAACCCTAAATGTTGTAGAAACCTTTTCTAAATACTTCATTTATATTGTGACATCTTCCACTCTTGAAGTTTAGAGGGTAAATTGTGCCTTAACTTCATGGCTGTCTGGGCAAAACTAATCTCTCATGAAAGGTAGCAGAAGTCTTTCTTTTGGCTTTACTTGAGGCTCATACAATCATATAAAGAATCAGCCACAGAGATAAAAAACTGTTGTTTAGAGGCTACAAAAATGTATAAATTCAGAGCTGTCTAATCACAGTGACAAAAAATAGGTTACCTCAGCCTAAAGCATCTGGTGCTGAGCTTTGCCTTCCTCTTGCACTCCTCCCTTTGACTACAGATTATCCTGGATATGCAAATGCTTGGCAAAAGATAATATTTACAGCTTTCTAAAGCTTTGCAACTGTGACATACTTTTTAATTAAACAGTAACAATTGTAGCCTGTGGCATTTTCTGAGATTAATGAGTGGCTGGAAAACATTGTGGCCTAAAGCAAATTAGCCCATCATTAATTAATCATAAAAAACCCCTTGCTCCCGGCTTTGGTTATAATCTGTTTGGACTCAGAATCAAATGAAAAGAATTAGTTTTCTTTTCTGTGGTGCTGTCTCTTTTACACAAACTGCTGGGAGTTTCAATTAACTCTCTCACTCAATATTGTTGTAATGCACTGTGAACTTCCTGGGCTTTGCACATGGTGAACTTTTTTCAGCAAACAGAGCACCTGTGAGTCCTTTCCCCACTGTAGGAGGTGCAATCTCATCAAGACAAAATTTTCCTGGAATCCAGAGAAAATAAGGGTTATTTTCTACATTGTCTTTACCTCTCTCCCTTCATCAAAGTTGTTGTCCCCTGTATTTTCTATGCCTGTGCATATTTCAAAAACATTCAAAATTTTTAATTGTCTTTGTTAAACTGTTTCAAGCATTTCTAAATAAAACCAAATTAATTTGCCCTTGCCTCCAAAATATGTCGTGATTTTAGGAAAAGTCTGAAAAATAAATCTGAAAAGATTAGAAACAGAATTTGACACGACTGATCTTACATAGGCTTCATGTTTTTATTTTTTTTTTCTTTTCCATTTCTGATTTTGTCTCAGCCTTGTGCTGTGAGATAAGAAAACACTGCATTGAAACATCTCAGAAGTGTAGGTGAAACCTGACTACAGGCGTGCTGCGCTAAAAGGACCCAGACAGAATAAATAAAACCACAGAACAGCCCAGTTTGGAAAGAGAACCTGATCCAACCTTTCACGGGAAAGGCAGCCCAGGTGGGATTTTCCAGCACCCTTTCCAATCTCATTCTGAAAACTTCCATCGATGGGGACTTGATTGTGTGATTTTGTCTTTTGGAGACTCCCAAGATTTATTATCCTCCTCCAAAAGACATATCTCTAACTTTTTTCCAATGAGCATTTGGCACTTTGAAAATGCTCTATCAGAACATGGACATATTTGTGGCTTTTGTAAAAAAGAAAAATAAAGAATTCAGATCACAATATTATACACAATATTATAAGCCATAATTGGCCAAGGACAAATTGGCAGAGAAATTGGAAATATGACATGCTCGTGGAGAAGCAGCAAATGAACTTCCAAAGAAAAGAGTGAACTGAGGTAAGTCAGGTACCAATAAAGTTAGGCAAGATCTAATCAGGTTTATTATTATTTTTAGTCTCGTCATTTCCTGTATTCAGGGGATCAGATTGTCCCCAGGAGGTGAGTGCATGGCTGGAACTGAGGGCAGAGTATGAACCAATGTTGATGAAACAGAAACTTCTCTTGTTCCAGGAAACCCCAAAGCCAAATACTCCAGAGAAGTACAGGTGAAAATTAGAACAGAAGAATTAATAGACAAAAATGCTATGAAAGATTTAAATACATGAAGAGTCTCAGGAAGACCCCAGGATACAAATTCTGAGGGACAGGAGGGCTTAGGCAAAAGAATTGCTGAGGTATTTTATTATTTATTTATTTATTATTTATTGTTTTAATTTTTTTTTAAAATTATTTTTAGATTTTCTGTTATTCTAGTCATTTGCTCGTGGTCACTTGCAGCTGGAGTAGTGGTTTTGGCCTGGGGTTTGCTCTGCCTCACTGCTGAGTTCTTGTTCCCCCAGTGATATCTTTGCTGATGCTGTTGCTGCTCCATCTTTATTTGTAGAGGTCTCCTGTTTGTACAACCACACAGTTATTTCCACAAGCCATCTGAATAACTGAAATTTATACCAGGCGGAGTGTGCATTTATACTCACAAATGTGAAACATCCATCATGTCATAAATATCAGTAGCTTTGCTGACCACATGAAAAGCGTGATTCTCCATGTATTAATGCAGACAGAATCTTGTTATAAAGGCTTAAATAGGTAAAAAAATAGAAAGAGATTCAGTGAAGGCCAAAATCAAAGAGCCACTTACAATTTAGGTACCACAAGTGCTTCCAGAGCGGAATTGCTCCCTTTGGAATGCCTGTTTTTATCCCCAATTTAAGATTCAAGTATGTTATGTTCATCTAGTGTAAGGTAAAATGACATTTCAGGTTTGTTTCGTAATCATCTATAAAATCAACTGATCAGAAAATCACACTGTATGATATATGAACATTGGGCCTCATTTATTAAAATTATCATAGAGAATTTTGCTATAAGTGCAAGGGAGACCGACCTGTACCAGAGATTCCACTGCCTTCCTTAAAGTACCCAAATCTTCCTCGTCCATTTCTCAAACTCTCAAGAGACACCTTTCCATTCTCTCCCACGTCTGTCTGGCGTTCTACACCTTTGCACTTACCCAAAGATATTTTTAATTTTCTGCTTACAGTGTGCCTACAAAGCATTTTATAATTAATAGACTGTGGCTGATGCATAAGCAGTCAAGATTTATGACTCCTTAACAGCCGAATTACCTTCTCCTGCTTAAGTATATAACAGCTTTTAGGGTTTTTTGGGGGTGTTGGTTTTTTTAGTTTGTAGTAGGAACCTTTATTACAAGCATATTAGGACTGGAATTAGAAATTACTAGGCTTTATTTAAAAAAAAAAAAAAAAAAATCTCAGCACATGCTATACCAAAACTAGGAAAACTTAATTTCTCAACATTGAATCTGTCCAAATCCAAGGATTGGCTTGTGTT
This sequence comes from Dasyornis broadbenti, assembly GCA_013397935.1. Lineage (NCBI taxonomy): Eukaryota > Metazoa > Chordata > Aves > Passeriformes > Dasyornithidae > Dasyornis > Dasyornis broadbenti. The sequence goes on from VZRN01003966.1 coordinate 102,192, forward strand.
CTGGACCAGGAGAACAGTTAAGGATGAATTCACTCAAAGAACCATGGGAATCCTGCATTTGGTCTACTAAATACTTGTTAAACTTAATCTATGTGGAGCTAAATACTTGTGATTCAATGGAATTTTACTTTGAAGAGAAACCTTTAACTTCTCTCTTCCCAGAATCAAGCCTGCAGAAATATGACAAAAAAAAAAGGATCCCCAAGACATTAACTTGGACCATGCAGCTGAATGCCCTGTGGGAATTTGAAACAGTCAACTGTCCAGCCCTGATGTGATAAAGAGAAATAACAGCAGCACGGGTTTTCTTCTGGAAAACATGTAATACATTATTTATGGAACAATACTTTCTGATTGCAGGAGCAGAGCGTACAATAGCATTATTCATCACTTCCACCAAAACATTTGTATTGACTCTACTACAGGGAACCTGGATGCTTTACCTCTGGAATTCCTGAGGAAAAGAAAATGAAAATGTAATCCTACCTTGCAGAATGCTCTAAAACAAAATGCTTCTAGCAGGAGAGATCAGAACATGCTAATTGTTTTTCTTCTTTTCCACTGTTATTTTCTGTCAAATTTCTACTTTCTGTCTTCATTTATGAAATATATTATTACTATTTTTCGATGATCGTCGACTTTAGCAACAGATAGATATTTACAGTGGGACAGCTAGTTGACCCAAAGGACACAGGAAATGGTGTGCAAATCTGACTTTGTACATTTTATTTCAATTATGGGGATTTTCTATAAGTGTGAAAATGTTTAGGAACTAGCTGTACCTATGATGGCATTTTCCTAAAGTTCTTCGTGGTCACAAATTTCCTTCTGATTTATTACACAAGGTTATGGAGCAAATCCTTTGATTCCTGTGACACAAAACCAGATTTGAATACCTCATCTTTGACAGCTGGGGTCAGATGTTTAACTGGTCACAGACCATGACTTCATTGTTGCTATGACAATTCGCCTCATCAGAAAATCCATCCCTTCTTTTGGCAACCTTGTGCAAAAGATGCAGCTTATGCTTGACAAAATGATATCCATAATATTTTGAAAAAAACCCAAAACCATTTAATTTATTTTTTATGTTACTTTGTATTGTAATGCGGTCCTTAAATGAATGGATGACAATAATGATTGTAAATCAATATTGTTAAGCAATTGAAAGTGAGCATATTGTTTTGATCCAGCTACTGCAATGCCACAGTAATGATAAGAATCAAGTGTCCATCAAATACTGTTTTAAAAACTATAAAGAATATTTAAAATCTGCATTGGGAAATAACAAATGTAACTGAAATGAATACTGAATACTGTACTAATCATGGAATGCATACTAATTAGTAAAATAGCTATGACTGTAGAGGGAAAGGAGGAAAAAGTATTAAGCTCTTTCTAAATGAACTCAACATTTCAATTGTTCTAAAATTACTCTAGCCAGGGTCCAATTTTCTTCACTTACAACCTTCTTACAGCACTTTTTAAAGACTGAAAAAGGATTAGCAAAATGTGGGGGTAAAAACCTGTCTAAAGTAAGTATGACAGGGCTGTTAGCAACCCATATTTAATTAGAGAATTAACGTACAGTGAGTCAGTACTCACTTTTTCATTAATTGTGTGTAAGTAGCGAAATCCCCATAGATCTGAGCTGGCAGCAACTGTAGAACAGTATAGCTTATTGTTTCTATGCATTTTCGTGCTTTTTAGGTATTAGACCTTTCTGGAAAAACATAATAAATCTGAATTCTTTTCTGTGGGCTGATAGTGGAGTGTCCTGTGCTATTTGGAAAATTTATTTTAACACGAGAAAAAGTAGACACTGGTGGAATCACAAGTGAAGCCTTAAATAGGAGTTATACGTAAGGAAAATGTGTGAAAAGAAATTGTAGTGCAGGCAAGGCACTTCATCCAGTGGTGAGCAGAGTTTCAGATCCTGTACATCTTATCAGACAAGTTGTTTTTTTTTTTTTTT
>VZRN01003969.1:0-15000 GCA_013397935.1 Dasyornis broadbenti
TGGGCTCTGAGGTCTCTTCCAGCAAATTGCCCGCGTGGTCCCGGGTCAGCGTGATCCCCGCTTTGACCTCTGCCACACTCACAGAACTCGCTCACTTTGGCTCTCCCTTCTCTACGAATATTGTATTCCATGCAGAGAATTTTTAAAGACCTGACTTCCATGATATTTATTTCATATCTTATAGCTGACTGCAGGTTCATTTAACCCCAATGCAGTTTTATGCAATCTCATACCAATGTAAGGTGATGTCATTCACACAATTCATAAATACAAGGTCTCTGATGTTTACCTGAATCATTCATAGCCTGAGAAAACATTTTTCTGATGTTTAGACCTCTAGATTATTAATTTTGGGGAAATCTTTGTCTCCAATCATTCTGAAAAGAGTTCTAATTTCGTTTGGGTTCACATATATCAGTATTTCACATTTATCTCTGTCACATGTATGTGTAATGACATGAAGCTGGCAGGGGAGGTTTTGCTGAAGATCAGAAAAGGGGTTTTCCCGCAGAGGGTGGTTGGGCACGGAAGTGGCTCCCCAGGGAATGGTGACCGCTTTGAGAACCCCGAAGGTGTTTCCTTTGCTTCTCTCCATCACTCTGCTCTGCATGGCCAGGGGGAGTCTGCTGACGAAGCTTTGAATCATTTAAATAATGGACAAGGAGCTTTGGATTGAGCACTGCTGAATCTTCAGCGGTAAAAGGTGTCCTCAAGGCCAGAATGGAATTTCTGCTTCCCCGGGCCAGACCAAACTGTGCCAGGAAAGGCAGTGGCAGGACCTGATCCTTTCGAGCGTTTTTCCACCTTTTCTCTCCAAACCAGAGCTCCTGCCCCGCTTCCTGCTCAGTGAACTATCGGTTTATTGGCATAGGGAGAAAAGACTGCATTCAAAGAGGTTTTTTTTTCTGAAAGATCTTCAGATTCAGGGTGAGAAAGATCTTCGCATATCAAAACGTTGCTGAGGAGAAAATGTTTTCTCTCCCAGCCCTCTCTCCTTTTTCATCTTGCTCTTCACTCTGCACCTGAGTTTTATTTGCCTTCAGTTCAATTTCCTCGAAGCCTTGCTCTCCATTTGGTGCCCTAAACACAACTAAATTGCAATATCCTGAGTGTGAAAAGGAACAAAATTATAGAAATGAGATAAAACACACACACACACCCCTTCAGAACTCTCACTCCTCTGACTGACTCTGCTCTTCCTTCCCTGGCGATAGTAAGACTCTTTCAAATTTATTTTCCAGGTCTTGAAAGCTACTGTGTATCAGACTCACCGAACTGCTGACTCTCCAGATTTCTTTACTAGAAAAAAAGAGACTTTAAAAGACACCCAGCCATCCACAGAGGGTGGGGAGAGAAAGCAGAGGTTAGAAAAGCAGTTCAAATAAATCTAAAATAATGAAACAAGTAAGATAATAGTAAGGGAAGTGGAAAGAGCAGGAGGAGAATTACTCCAGCTCTTCTCCCTGGAGAAAACGGGCAGTAGGGTAGAAATAATTTATAATGGAAAGGTGTGTTCCCATTTTTAATGAAATGTAACAGTAGAAAAGGAAGTAATAAAAAAATAATTAGAAAACATGACCTACAAGGAAAGATCGAAAGAGCCAAGGTAGCTTAGACAAGGGGAGACTGAAGGAAGATGTGGGAGCAGTCATCAAACACGAAAAAAAAAAAAACTAAAAAAAACCTCAAGCGAAACCAAACAACAAACCAGCATTCTCAACCACTTGTAGAGATAAATAAAATACTGGTTTTTGTCTTCAGATAATGGATCTTTTTTTGAGATACGTGTTATGTGCAGCCACAATTCCCGGCAGAATCAGAGATATTCAAATAAACCCCTTCTTTTCATTTATTGCATTTATTGCAAACACGGACCTCAGCGGTGCTAATTAGTATTTACATCAATGAAAATCAAATTGGATTCTAAGATCAGTTCAGTCAATGAAGATTTATTTCACTTGAGAGGCTCTGGCTCGGTGTCAGGATGCATTAATCATTTATGATTCCTCACGGGCTGAAAGTTGTGCCTCCCACTGCTGCATTGCAGTGTGGACAAGCAGAACTCATTCCCACTCGGAACAAATGCAAACAGCTGGCTTTCTTTGGTTTTTCCAGCTAACTGGTTCTGATTTCCGACCCTTTTTCACAGGAGATCCACACCGTTTTCTCTGTTACATGACACCCTCAGGTGTTAAAGAGTGACACCGACACGGTGTCATAGCTTCCAGTGCCCTCTTAGAATCAGAATATTTTCCAGAGGGCATTAATAGATATCACATGGAATTTTTTTCCTGTCAAAATGTTCTTTTCAAAATGTTCTTCTCCTCCATGGTTTTTTGGGGTTTTTTTTGACAATTTTTTTACGGCAAGTAACGCTCACTGACACAGAATTATCCAACACCTCCACCAAGGCAGGAGAAGGAATTGTCCTGGTGTCTCCACCAGACTCTGCAGCTGAGGAAATGGAAACTCATTTCCAGCTGAACGCTCAGAGCAGAGGGAAAATGATGCAGAGAGAAAACACGAAGTGAAGGCAGAGCAACAGCTGAGCAATAGCTCCTCTGTGTATTTGTCCATTTTACATTCATAGGAAAGTTGTATTTTTCTCTCTCCTGCTGCCTTTTAAGAGCTTTCTGATGCTAATCCTAAAATCTTTCTCATCTTTTATTGATCACCTGACTGCCATAGCTTTTCTCATCAGGCACCCAAACTCCTGCTATAAACCCAGCAGATCCCAGTGAAAATGCACGAATATTTCATGGCATTCCCTGGCACACACTCACCTGGCTCCTCAGCGCACGTGGTGCGAGGGTTTTCCTTGAAGAGCTTTTTGACCTTAAAGAGCTGCGATAACATCAGCGATCTCAAAATTAAACATTTCATAGAGTTATAAAGTGAATCATGGAATGGTTTGGGTTGGAAGGGATCTTAAAGCCCACCCAACGCCACCTCTGCCACGGGCAGGGACACCTCCCGCTGTCCCAGGCTGCTCCAAGCCCTGTCCAGCCTGGCCTTGCAATGCTGCTTCCTGGCCAGAGCTCCGCAGGTGGGATCTCACCTGAGCGGGGTGGAGGGGCAGAATCCCATCCCAAATCCCACCCTTCCCTTTCCTTACTCATCCTCGTGGCGAATGTTGGTGTTTCCCGCCCAATATTCCCACCCACACATCCATCCACAGCCGCCAGGGCGTTGTCTGAAATCGATTTGGGCAAAAACCTGCCTGGGATGGCACAGACTCCGAGGCTCCCTCTGAACGTGAGGTTGAATTCAACGATCGCTTCTGCTCCTGTCCAGCTATTTCCCTGTGGTTCCATACGGAATCCTTCCCTCTCCAGCTGCCAGCTTGGGCGACTCTGGAATCGCTGTGGCAAAGGGAAAGAAGGGAAAACCCAATTTTGAGCTGATTGCACTGATGGACAGAGGCAGGAGCTGGAGGAGGGCTCTGGATCCACAGCTCTCAATAACTCAGGGGCTGGCACCGCCTGATTCCCAAACCTGGGATGGCAGGACACACAATCCCCTTGGGAGGTCTCATGGCAACGAGCAGAATTCATCTGGTGCCTGCTGGAGCCACTTCGTCTCATCCGCTTGGCTGGCGACGCCCACAGCGCTCAAAAAAGAAAACGCCCTCTTCAAATTCGGAAAAAACGACGTGATTGAAATAAAATCTGCTTTCCGTTTGTCACTGTGAACTCCTGCCTTTTATAAAAATCGTCCCTGAATGCTCTGTTTCAAATCTCGTGACTCCAAAGCGCTGATTTGTGCCATCCACAGCTCTTTGCACCTTCCCCCCCGGTTTTTCACTGCCTGTTTGGAATTTTAATAGGAAGTTCTATTAGAAGATCATAACTTAATGAACCTGGAGGTTAAAGAATATTGGTGTGCTGCCTCAAAAGCAGTATTTTAATAAAATTATGTTGCACCACTGGGATTGGCATCCTCTGCAGACCTGCTATTTAAATTAGCAGGGTTTTTTTTTTTTTTTTTTTTTGAGGGTTCACTGGAAAGGTTTAATTCACAGGGCCTGTGAATATACAACTTCCCAAAGGCTCAAAATTCCTTCATTTATGCTTCTCAAGGCTTTAGATTAAGGAAGGTCGGTAGCTGTACTTGCTGAAGTTCCTGTTAATGCCTCCAAGTGAGGTGAGTGGCGCAGAGGAAGTGCCAGATGGGTGAAATCCAGTTTCTCCCTGTGGCTGGAGCCTGTGGCTGGTTGTTACGTACTCAGGGTAATAAACACCCGTGACACAAACGGTCTGGCTGGGCCACTCGGCCTCACAGGAGAGGGACTGTGCTGGCTGGGAGAGCTGGCACAGCCGGTGCCAAGCAAACGGGCAAAATCCTGGCGTTTCCCCTCCAGCAGCCCTCTTAGAATCAGAATGTTTTCCAGAAGGGCATCAATAGGTATCAGATGGAATTTGATCCGTCAATTCGGTCGCACCAAATCCCAGCCACGTGGCATTCCCCCGGCATGGGGAAGAAACCACCTCAGATCCCTGCTGGAATTCCTGCTGGGCTGCCTGGGTGCAAAATGCCCGGCTGAATACGTGTGTTTGACGTCAGGGTTTGGAGCCCAAATCTTTGGAGATGTTGGCCTCTTGGAGCAAGTCCAGGCGAAGACACTGACTTGATCCCAGGAATGGAATCCCTCTGCTCTGGAGCCAGGCTGGGAGAGCTGGGGGTGCTCACCTGGAGTGGAGAAGGATCTGGGGAGAGCGCAGAGCCCCTGGCAGGGCCTAGAGGGGCTCCAGGAGAGCTGGAGAGGGACTGGGGACAAGGGATGGAGGGACAGGACACAGGGAATGGCTTTAAGGTGGAAAAAGGTGGAATTAGATGGGATATTAGGAAGAAACTCTTCTCCATGAGGTCCTGGCTCAGGTGCCCAGAGAAGCTGTGGCTGCCCCTGGATCCCTGGCAGTGTCCAAGGCCAGGTTGGACACTGGGGCTTGGAGCAGCCTGGGACAGTGGAAGGTGTCCCTGCCATGGCAGGGGTGGCGCTGGATGGGCTTTAAGGATCCTTCCCACCCAAACCATTCCATGATTCTTTTCTCCAAGGAAAACCTCTCTCCATGAGGAACTGCTCCTCCTTTCCCTCAGTCATAGAAACCAGAGACACCCAACCACGAGGGGTTTTTTTCCCCAGACATCGTGAGGGGTTTTTTTTTTTTCAGCCCCCTGAGGTCTGTAAGAGGAATAATTTTAAGAACTGAGGGGAGTTCAAAGAGCTCTTTTATCAGCACTCTAATTAAGCCTCCACACTCGTTGTCCTGTGGAAGAGCCCCTGTCCATGGCACGTTCGAATGGAGGTGGCTGCACTTGGTAAATGATTGTTCTGGATGTTGGCTGGCAACGGGGAGCAGATGGAGGAGTAGCAAACATGAGTGGGGCATAATAACTGTGTCCAAAAAGGCCTGGAGATTTTAAAATACTCCTTTGGACTGCTGTCTGGCTAGATCTTTGGGTTTTTTTACTTTCACACCTTAGTCCCCCTCAAAAAAAAACCAAAACCAAAACCAAAAACAAACAAAAAAAAAAAACCAAGAAAAAGTGACAATTAAAGTAAATGTTTAAGATAATACGCTGTTGAATGTCCACCTGAACGAGAGAAAGGACCATTGAGGTAAGGGAAAGCTTTGTGTCTGCCTGGCTGGGTGCAGAGCAGCTGAGAATTCCCCCTCTGGAGAAGTATCCCGTATCTCAGGCTGCACCTGAGGATTTATCTGCTGAGTATTTCTATCCCTGCACAGCGCTGCTCCTGCTCGTGCAGAAATAAATCTCCCCGCCTTTTCTTCCCAGCCAGCCTCTCCTCAGCAGTATATTCTTTGCCCTTGTAGGGAATCTAAGGCACTGACCTGGATGTTTCAGCCTTTTGGGGTTTGGAGACTGCTTGGAAAACTGAAGGGGCAGATTTTTGGCTTTCCTGAGCGCACTGAAGCCCTGGTCTGTGTCCAGGACGGCCTCAACCTGCGCAAAACCATGAGATTAAATAGACACAGCCCTGAAGGATCTTTTGCCCACATAAGAATCCTTTTCCTGCGTGTTGTCAGCGATCCTACACATCCCAGGAGCAGCTGACTCCCCACCCCGAGTCTGGGAGCAAGGGCTGAGCCAAGGCAAGATTTGTTTGGGGAATTGGTGATGAAACGTGGTCCACACGGCATGGGATGGTTTTTTCTCGGTGGGATTTTATTCACATTTGCAGTGGCAGAGGTTCCTGCAAATGAGGAGAGCCCAGGGCACGTGGCTTTGACACAGATGGAATATTGAGAGTCTAGTGAAGCAAATGACTTCGGAAGAAGGAGGAATTGATAAATTTAAGAGAAAACAACTCGATTTCGAAGGTGACGCAGAGGACGGTGTCAGCTTTCCTCTAAAATAATGCAGCATTTTGTTAAAGAGCCCCTGTAATGTGTTTAAAATGCTTCTCGTGTTGGGCAACGCAGTATTGGACTGGAAAATCTCTCTGTGTCCAACCCAGTCATGGCTGGGTATGATCTATCGATATTGTCTCGAATCTTCAGCCTATTTACGTCATTTGTAAACAGAAAATATTTCTTTTTGAATATTGAGTTCCTGCTGGTGTGTGCAGCCCTTGTCTCATGAACTACAGCAAGATTGGGTCTCGGTTCATCTACTTCAGATATTCCGGTCTAGACAAATGAACTCTCTGCCTAAATTTATCACTCGGGGGTAATGAACCGGGGAAGTTTTCGTTATAGTGGCAATGAAGGCAAGCTCAAAAGATAAAAAAAAACAAACAAACAAAAAAAACCTGGGAACAGCTGAACTTCCAGATGCACTTGTGGAGCAAAATACTTCTGAGGAGAGAGCAGAAAGTTTGTGCGGGAGTTTCTGACACGACGTGTTCTGGGATACGAGTACTTCATTATGGAATGTCAGGGGGCTCCCGCCTCCTGCTGGCTTTGCAGATGGCTGAGGAAAAGCACAGAGATTAATGGGAAAACCAGCTGATCCAGGGTTCTTTGTCTTGTGGGAAACACTGGTGCCTTCTGGGCCCTAAAATGTCAGGATTTTCACGGGACAAGCTGTCATAAGTGAGGCCAGGTCTGCTTTAACTAATTCGTCTTGGACTCAAGGAGTCTCCATCCATGATTTCACCAAGCAGAGCCTCCTGAGCAGACAGATCCACTGAAAATAAAACTTTGAGAGTGCGAATCTCCTGTAGTTAGAATATAAAACAGGGGCAGGGAAAGCACCAGCTCCAAACATGCTGCGTAAAATCCATTCTCGGTTGGGATGAGGCTGAAGTCACAGCCTCGCCACCTGGGCAGCCTAACGATGAAAAGGGAGCGCAGAAAAGGTGCAAATGTACAGATTATTAAAGTTTGGATTATTAATGCTCGTATTTGTGTAAATGCTGACAATCTGTGGAATTTTTCTTTGATTTCTGAGGCTCATCAGAAAACCATTCCATCCACGACCGCGATTAGCCCCTGCTTGATGTTTGTGGTACGGATTTCACCTCTCTCAAGACAAGGAACTCGGGGGTAATGATCTGGGATTTCTGTTGTTTCAGGGCACTGTGAAATCTCTTTTTTCAAATCCCTCGCCAGTCTTCTCCATTGGCTTTCCCACACTGCTTCTGCAAGGAAAATCCCTGCCCCTTCCTTGTCTGTTCAGCCTTTGTTCCGACAGCTTTTCCCAGCCTTGTGTTGACGCCTCACAACTCCAATTTAGCGTGACTTTGCACCATTTCCCAAATAAAACCGAGGCAGGGAATGGAGCCAAAGTGCCCCGGGAGCCCCAGGGGCTGATCCTTCAGGGACCTGCTTGGATTGAATTAATTTGTTCAATGCACAACGCCTTGAGATCATCTTGTATAAGAATCTGGCTGTGTTCTTCCGTGTGAGTGCTAAACACGAGACTACGCAACGGCTCTGGAATTCTCTCTTACCCAGCTAAAAATAGGTAGAGGGAGGAAAGGGACAATTAATTTGCATTTTCTCTGCTTAGGTCTTGGTCGTTCTGTCTTGTCTCCCAGAAAGGGCAATTTTCTAATCGGTTCCCTACAGCTGCCCTGACATTTTTATTTTTATATTTAGAAATAAAAGGTCAAACCCTCCAACCACCAGTTGGTTTAACACTGCGCGGGGCAAGGTGAATACCTTCCTAAATTAGCTCAGCACAAAGGAAGCTGCTGTTCAGCAGTAATTTCCCACTGGCAGATATTAGTATTCCTGAGGGAAATATGTACAGCATGAGGAAGGAGCGTGCGTGTGGATTAAAAGCATTTAATCCAGTCAAATTGAAAAAAAAAAAAAAAAATAAGACTTGAACTACGGAAAAAACAAGGCGTTTAAAAAAAAACAAATCAAATCAATGAACAAACAAAACACAGTGTAAATTAAGACCTTGGAAATTTATTTTTGTCTGGGAGGAAAGCAAGCTTAATAATAATTACAGAATAATTATTATTCTTGTTGGATCCGTCAGAGAACTCTCCATTAACATCAAAATTCAGGTCCTCATGGGTGGAAGAACACCGAACAGGGCACTTCTCAAAGGAGCTGCAGTGACTCTAAAACAGGAAGGAAGTGATGGGGTGCAGAAGCGGATAGGAAAGCGAGACTCTTCCAAGATTTTACAAATGAAAAAAATTATGGAAAATGATAATGATTTCCTACGGGGACTGCAGAATGCACAGCGCTGCATCCATGCTGTTCTGGAGATATTAAAGTAAATATGGTACATCTGCTCCAGAGCATCGGGATAATCTGTCACAGTGGGAAGTTCCAGGATGATTGTGCGCGTTCAGCTCCTCTTCTGCCTGTTCCAAGTCCTCCCCTTCGTTATCGTGCACACCAGAAAAGCTGCCTTCAGGAAATGAACGAAATCAGCACCCAACCCATCCATCCCGTGGCACAATAAAGAATCCTGGAATTGCAGAGAAATATCCCAGGATCACTGAGGTTGGGAAAGATTTCCAGGGTCACCGAGTCCAAGCTGTGCCCGATGCCCGCCTTGTCCCCAGCCCAGAGCTCTGAGTGCCACACCCAGCCCTTCCTTGGACACCTGCAGGGATGGGCACTCCAAAGCTCCCTGGGCAGCCCCTGCCAAGGCCTGGCCGCCCTTTCCATGGAGAAATTCCTGCTGCTGTCCACCCTGAGCCTCCCCTGGTGTAACTGGAGGCCATTTCCTCTTGTCCTGTTGATAGACATCGGAAGAATTCTCATTTGTCTGTTTCCCATGTCCTGTTGCAACACGACTGAACATTTGGGGGTTGTAAAATCTGTGTTTGTTCCCAAATAATTCAATTTGAGTTCATCATCCAACGATTCTGCCCAGCCTGAGGCAGGAAATTCCATTTCACCTCTTCCAGTGCAGGAATCATTCACTGGCAGTTCATGAGGAAAGCATTGCCGGCATGCTCAGCAAATATAAAATAAAAGGCAAATGATGAGCGGGTTTTATGGAAATCTGCTGTGGTTCTGTGCTGTCGTATTGTTTATGGTGCTTTCATCTGACACAGATCCCGATTGCCCATGTGGGAATCATTAAAAGGAATGGCTGCTCCTCTCTTTGACTCAGTGAAGTTCCACCTTGCACCAGCTCGTGGGGGAAGGCTGGGAGGAGAAGGAGAAGAGAGGGAGAGAGGAGCATCGTCTAAGAAAAAAGCCCCTAACTTTTCTCTTGGTGCTGTGTACTAAGTGAAATAAAAGACAAAAAAGGAAAAGAAAAAAAGCCTATAAAGATTTTCCTCACTTACATGGCCCACTAAAAATCAAGGATTTCAAAACTTCCATTATCACAGGCAGAAGCTTATTATTAATGTGTTTTTCTTTTTCAGAGCCTCTTCCCTGAAATAGAATTCCAAGCCCATGCTGCGACTGTGCAATATTGCTCACTGCAAGCAACTGTTTTGTTCTGCCTCAGAGGCAATACATTTTTACATTTAATTTTGCTGTGGATACATACAACACTTGTTTATGTCCTTAAAACATCTTTTAAAGAGATTGATTTCAGTGCTTCTCTGGCAAATCCAGCGATGAAGGTTTAATTCTCTCCCTCACTCGGCGAGGCAGCGCTGATATTTCATTTCGGTGGCTCGCACGTCCACGAGGTAACGCTGGACATATGTAATCCTATACATGGAGATGGATGCATGGATTTGCTCCGTGTTCTCCATGGAGCTTTAATTACAGAATTTTACTCCAAGTTTTATTACCAGCTCCACGTCTCTGTTTAGCCTCAAGTGCTGCTACCGAATTTCCGTTTACAGTAAATGAGGTTCATGTGAATAAATGCTGTTTCTCTGAGAAAAACACCGGTCAGTGGCACATGGAAGGTTTTTTTTTTGACCTGGTGCTGCTCCTTTGGGAATGAGCATAACCTGAGGTTTGCCATGGATGTGTGGCTGTGACTGCTGTCTGGGCTCCTCTGTTCCCGTTTGGTATGGATGGGACGGAAGCAGGAGCGGGCTTGATTCCAATGCTCCCTATGAACAACCTAAGAAGACAAGCCTGCAGGAGTTTATCAGTTTACAGCATGAAAGTTGTTTATTATAACATTAAAAATAATAATAAAAAAAAAATCCTGGGAGAAAAATGCCACTGTCACTGGAGTATTTCTCGGTATCATTCTGCTTCCTTCTCCAGCCCTTCAAACCTTGGCGCATTGAGTTCACATCCTGCCATTTCACACACGTAACAGGAGAAATTTTCCTCTCACCTTCTCAGGAAATCATTGTCCTTTCCAAAATCTCGGTCACTCTCTATTCCAAACGCGCTGTGACTGAAACCAAGTCATCACCTTCAAGCACAAAGTCGTGTGTTAATGGCCCTGTTTATTTAAGCATAGGGAAATATTTGCTTTAATCAGCAGTCTAATTAAACCTGATTTTTTTAAATCTGTGTATAATCTGTGCTGTTGCTCAACAGTCAGGCAAAGAGCACGAAAAAGTGGCATAAAATCTTGTCAAGTACTAATGCAAGCGTGTGATGGATATTCCTTGTCTTTCGTGGTGAACGGATAAGAAAAAGCACCTCCAGAAACTTAATGAGACTTGAAGGTGGGGCATAAAAAATAGAAAACTTTTGTGCTGATTAACAGCAAGAAATGTTCTTCCTTCAGTGGGTTTCCATTCCGGACAGAGACCATCTGCTGGTGAAACTCTCAATAAAGGCCGAGTTTTGCTTGGGCAGTTCCATTATTGAAGATAAGCCCCTGTAGCTGAAACTGCACATTTTAATTTTCCATTACTAGATTGCATCTCCAGATAGTGCCAGATCCAAGGGACTGCCGTTTAATAAAAACAAACAAATACAATTCCAACGAAAATTGAGATAATCGTCATTGCAGCCCTGAACCCACATTTATGCTGATACGGTCATGCACTTGTTTCCTTTGTCTTTTTCTAAGCAAGCGCATTTCTCTAATTCTGTAGTTATTGTGACCTGCAAACTGGAATTACTTTTCTATCAAAACTGTTCCCCATCAGTGGGTAAAATATATTTGTCTCAGAGAAGTGCAGCTTTCAGCACACGCCAAACCTGGAGCTGAATTGTGCCATTAGAAACTGATTTGAAATGGTTCTCCATGAGTAATTGTTATTTTAGGAGCTGTCAATACAACTTGTTTTCAAATTCAATTTTTTTTACACTCTCCTAAATGCTTGTTGGTTCATAAAACTGCTATGAAAGATTGCTGCTCTTCTTGAAGAAGGAATACACTATTATTAAATATCAGACAATTACGTTGTGTGCAAATTTTAAACCAAATTTCTACTCTCTTGGGAAAAAAAAAAAAAGCAGGAAAGCAGGAAACATTCTGTATCCACATAGAATTGCTCTCTTGAACCCGGGTCCAACTCGGCCCTTCATATTTCGCCTCTTAAGTTTTTGATACGTTTTTATGCAGTTGGGGTGTTAAGCAATTTTTTTGGAGCACAACAGAATTTACAGATTACAGGGAGTTAAGTGAGGAATAAAAAGCAGGGCTAAGGACTGCACCAGGAATTGCTGAGAGCGAATGACAGCGTCGTTCAGCTGCAGGTGAAATTCACTGTAAGAAAAAGTAAAAATAAAACTCATTGAGAGAAAGAGTTTAACTTGATTAGTCCTAATGAAGGACTGAACTCTTACTGCTGGTACTGTGGAGTGAGATCTCGGCTTATACCGGATAATTCCAGGAAAAGTATCAGCTCAGTGCTCAGTCACCGCCAGGAGAAAACAATTGAAACGTTGAGAACAATTAGCAGAGGAGTGAGGACCCAAACAGCATTAGGCTGCTCAGAAAATCCAAGGTGATCCCAAGCTCCTCGGGAATGCTGTGCCTGGATCTCTGATCTCTCCTCTAGGAAGGGCCCTGCAGGCCCAGGCTGCGTGAGGGGTTTGTTTAACATTACCTTCATCTGCTGGCTGGGGCTGGTTTGCTTTTCTCAGCCACTGTTCTGGCAGGTTCTGCCTTGCACTGGAGCTGGAATTTTCCTTCCCTGCCTTGCAAACAATCTTCCTGGAATTCAGGATTTCTGGAGAGGCCTTGACACCAAGGGCTTTCGATTATACTGGATGTAGATGATCAGCTTTTGCAGCTGACTTTCCCTGTTTGTTTTATCTTCCGATAGCCTTGGAAATTGTGATGCAAATCAGGCGTGGAATGGTTGAAGAAGGAAAAATAAATCAGAAAATGTCCGTGTCCCACTCTTCTCTCATTACCCTGTTGAAAGCTGGTGGAGGTGCTTCTCAATCAATGAATTTACAGTGACATAAATTGGCAATAATCATCCCTGATACGTAGGTTTCAATTTTTGCTAATAAACGTAAAAAATCGAGCGGTTTATGTCCTTCTCCCACATGGAAAATTTCTTTACATTCACTGGCTTTCTATGGTAATGATGTTGATAAAATAGAAAAAAAAAAGCCTGTGGGGATTAAGAGCTCCAAGTTTTCCTAGAGTCGGGTGTTCTGTTAACTTTGGGAAGCAATATTTACCTGCTACAACGTTTAAATAGATAAAATAGCACCTTGTAACACCTCACTGTCCCACAAGTCCAGTGGAAAACACTTCAGTCTCTGCTTTCATTTTGCTGGATTTCTCCAGACTCAAACCTGGGCTTCGACATTAGCGCGGGCCAAACCTCACAAATCCAGGCTCAGGAAGAGCTGGGTGGGGGATTTGTCCTTTCAGGGCTTTGATCCGTGGAATCTCCCAGCACAGGTCAAATCCCAAAGTCCCTCATTATCTCAGCTCCGCTGCCAGCCTGGCCAAACTCCCCCTGACTTCAAGTAAGAGCTGAATTAATATTAATACTTCAAATTTGAATGGGAATGAACGAAACTGAAAAGCCACTGGAATATCATAACTCAGCACAGGCCACGTGCATCTCCTGATTGAAGCTTTTTCTCCTGGGATTTGACTTTTTAATGGCACCCAGCCCACAGCGCAGAGGGCGGACACATCCCTGAAATATTTCTGTTGACGCAGGAAGTTGGATTCCAGCCTTCCAAATGCTTAAACTGAGCTTCTCCCAAGGAGCTTGCAGTGGGCCATGTCTTCGTTAACCTTTTGCCTAATGAGAGACTTCACAAAGAAAACAACGTGCCAAAAAAAATCTATGGATTATGATAATTAACAACAGAAGTCCGCGTCACACTTTACGTTCACGAGGTTAAGTGACACAATTCCTCCCACAAAAAAAGAATGTTGGTGGCCTAATAAAAACTCCTTATTTAAGATTTCCACAACTGTACCCATTTCCTTCCTGATTTAGTCAGCTCGGAGTGCAACAGGCTTCATTTATGATGTTTAATTGGAGCTGGATGCTTGGAGATAAAAAACATTGTTTACTTTCTAATTCCGCATCGCCTTCAAATCCACAGTGAAGCCAAAAATTTGATGCGAGAAGCTTTTGAAAACATCTTTGAGATTTTTAATTCCTTTCCAGACGGATTTGGAGAATAAAACTTGGGAAAACAAGGTCTTTCTGCAGAGGAGGCAACATCATCTGATGTAATGATCCAAGCTGTAGTAGCTACACCTTTTTGTAGACAAGAAGTCCATGTCAGGCATAAAAATACACACTTGGGGAGGCCTTAAACAGCTCTCTGGCAAATAAACTCAGAATGCTGCTTTGCAGTGAGGATGTATTAAAAGTTATTACCCTCAATTAAATAAGCAAGTAGGATTTATTGTTGCAATTGTCCTTGAAAAGGAGCGTCCTGATGTGGGATATTAAAAAGTGTGGAAGCACCGGCGTTAAAATGGAGCGCTCCATGGAGCTGATGATCCTTGTGGGTCCCTTCCAAGTCACGATATTCTACGATCCACCCCAGTTCTCTCTGAAAGGGAACAATGGCTCTGTGAGGGACCCGGAGATGGCAATTTCACTGAGAATTAAGGCTTTATTTTCAATAGATAACAGCCTTCCTGAAGTTTGAGCTCAGTGTTTGTCAAGGCAACTTTAGCTCAAGTTTTGGGAGGGGAAATCTGGAAAGTTGTGCCATTCGGGGACAAACACCACCGGAATAGAAGCGTTGCGTAGGTAAGTGAAGCAAAACATAACCATGGGAACTGCTGATTTTGTTCTCTTCAAGAGTCTCCTTTTTTTTTTTTTTTTTTTTTTTTTTTTTTTTAAGCCAGGAACTGATGAACTTTTTAAAGGGGGCTTGGTTATGGTTTTTTTTTTTTTTTGGCTTTTGCAGGGAGTCTAGGAGTACCTGAGGCCAAATGAAGAGCGGGGAGAACACTTGCGAACAGCCCACGTTGTGTGGGCATGAACCCCACATCCATCAGCCTGGAAATTCCTTCCTTCCCAAGGCTATTAACGACTTGAGCTAACGAGAGGCGTAGACTCCTATTTATAGCAGTGCTGTGCCCTCAGTTCTTGCTTTAGAGCACTAATGAGGCATTTCTGCACTGCTGAAGGGAAGAGATTTTAATTCTTCACGATAAAACCATGCCCGGGCTAGGGAGCTGCAGATCCAAGCATCTGGTGGATCATTTGCTCGCTGTCAGCAGCAGAGACAGTCTATTTTCTGGATC
>VZRN01003969.1:15053-30159 GCA_013397935.1 Dasyornis broadbenti
CCTTTAACGGAGGCTCTGGAAAAAAAAAAAAAAAATAGAACTGGGAGGGCCATAAACTTTTATAGAGTAACACTGCAAAAGAGGGTAAATGACATCCACGTCTGCCCAAAACTGGGCCAGGCTCTAATCTCTCCCTTCACCACCTAAAAGGTTCATTTTCTGCTGCAGATTTCAGGCATTAATGTAGGAGACTCCGGGAGCTGATGTGGGCCTTGGAAAATACTGGGTTTACAGCTGTGAAAGTACCGGCAGGGAACTGATCATCTGAGCGAGCCGTAAAAATCATGGAATCACAGGATCGTGGAACGGTTTGGGTGGGAGGGACCTTAAAGCCCATCCAGAGCCACCCCTGCCATGGCCAGGGACACCTTCCACTGTCCCAGGCTGCTCCAAGCCCCAGTGTCCAACCTGGCCTTGGGCACTGCCAGGGATCCAGGGGCAGCCACAGCTTCTCTGGGCACCCTGGGCCAGGGCCTCCCCACCCTCAAAAATATTTGAGTGCTCAAAATGCCAAATCTATTGTGGTGGAGAACGAGGGCAAATTAATTCTCCTCTTCACTTTCTCCAGGTGGGGTTTGCTCCTTCTCCCTTTTCCATCTACCAGAGCTCCAGCTGGGATGTATCCACTTGAGAAGTGCGGGAAGGAAAGGAGAGCTGTTATGCCTTGAGCAGAGTAGAGAAACCAAAACTGAGTAGCTGGAAAATTAATTTTGAAGAGTGATTTTGGTGCTGTCAAAAGTGAGAGAAAGATTTTTTTTTCCAGTTTCTTTGGAAGCTTTCAATATTTGGTTCCTTTGGAAGCCACAGTTTGTGACACCCAACACGCGGAGGGTTTTCCACCTTCCTTGGGCGGATTCCTCAGCCCTCTGCCCTCAAGCTGAGATCCAGGGCAGAAATCATCCTCAGCCCTGCCCTGGGGAAAGTCCCCTCTGAAATCCAACAGGATCTGCCGCAGAATTTAAATGCAAAATTTGGTGTCTTTTTTTTGGGGAGGGGATAAGTTGGGGTTTTGGTTGCTTGCTTGCTTTTTGTTGGTTTTCTTTGGACAATTCGGTAGAAACCCTAAAGCAACCTTTCCACAGAATCACGGAATGATCAAGGTAGGAAAAAACCTCCAGGGTCATCGAGTCCAACCTTCCACTGAACCTCACCACGTCACAGTGGATGTGAAACACTAACGAAGTTTCACATCCACTGATTTTATGGGATTCCACCACTGCCACGTGCCAGAACCTGACCATGAAAAAATTTTTCCCAATACCTTCGAATACTGTCCCTTAGCAACATCACAGCCGAATTCCAGACGAATTAATTTCCCCACATGAACACTGAACACGGATTTTTATGCTTCGTTCATACCTGGTTTTCCTTTTGACTTTGAACCTTGCATTACCTTGAATGCTCTCCCACTTAAAAACATCAGGACGCTTTATCTGGGGAAATAAACTGATTTATGCCAGGGCATTCCAATTTCTATCAAATAAGATTCTAATGGCTTTCTTTACAACTGTTTTAGAATAATTAGTATCCCATAGGGTTATTAGGTTTGACAGGAATGGCAGGAAACTGTTATTGCTTTGCAAGTATTTCCTTCTAAACTTTTTAAGCTAAACAGGTATTTTATTGTTAAAATCGCTCATGGTTCATAAATTTTTCCAAAAAGGTTGCTATTACTGGACTAGTATTTTTATTTTATATACCGTGCTTTACTAATGACAGCATTTACGAGGCCATTGTTACCTCAGAAAAACCCTGTGTTCAACCATTACCCCAAAATGCTTTAGATATCCTTCTATTTAATCCTTTTCTTTCTCCAGATATGTACTCATTTAAAGTTTCCTCCACAGCTGGAGAAAGGTATTTCGCACTTCTCCAGGCACTCTGTCAACTACCCCACTTGCCAAGGTGCCTATTAATTTAGTCATCACCGCTCGTCGCCGGATTTGAATAAATGAGCGTTTTCGACAAACCTAAGGCAGCTCTGAAAGCAGGTGTTAATTTTGCATTCAGGAAAACAAGACTGCAAAAACTTACATATACTTATTATCTAGCCTGTCTAATAAAACCAGCAAAACAGGGAAAAAAACGTGTTCCGTTGTTCTTTTTTCAAGAAAGATGTAATTAATATTACTTGGCTGTCTTTTAGGGCTGTATTGATACCTCGTATGCAACCTTACACAGTGCCAAACCCGTGTTTAATTCTGACTGCCCGCCAAGGCGTACTTTCTAACAATTAAGAGCTAATTAAACAATTAGACAGCAGTTAATAGTGAAGAGCCGGGCGTATCATTTGAAATGACAGAGCTGTGAGATACGAATTTTGTTTGTTGTTTGCTAACGGAGGGTTTTGCCCGTCTCTGCTCCTCTTTCCATGCACCCTGTCCCTGTCCCCTCGGGGAGCGCTCACCGTCTCCCACTTCGAGCAGGGAGGCTCCGTCTCCTCACCTGCTCTGTTGTCTCGTTCCGACTTTGTGCCACAACTGGTCTTTTATCAAAATCACTCCTGCAATTTTTTTGGCTCCAAACCAAGCCCTGCTCACCTTGCACTCCCGGAGCAGCCCACGTGTGCTAATCCTTCTGATTTTCTGTCTCATTATCATCAGCCCAGGTTATTTTTTTCGGCATGGACGTGTTCACATGACGGATGGCTGTGTCAGCCTGATCTGACCCTTCCGGTCTGGAGACTGGGATGTGGCAGAGACAAATGACTCTTGCATTTCCACTTTCTGGTGGGCACTGGTTGTGTTTACTGCTGCTTCGCCTGGGAAGGTTGTGGCTGCCCCTGGATGCCTGGAAGTGTCCAAGGCCGGGCTGGATGGAACTTGGAGCAGCCTGGGACAGTGCAAGGCGTCCCTGCCCGTGGCAGGGGTGGCACTGGGTGATCTCCAGGGTCCCTTCCAACCCAGTCACAAAAGGATGAAATCCTGTCTGTGGCTCCTCCACGCAGCAGGGCCAGCATTTGCAACCGAATAAAACATCTGCATTTCCTTCCAATCAGCCATTTTGGGGCTGTATTTCCCACGGTCCTGCTCACCCCTTTTGGCCAACCCATAATGAGCCATTCACCTAAAGCCAAAAAAACCCCACACCTGTCCTTGCCCAGACCCTTGGTTTCACCTGAAGTGTGGGCCACAGGCGGCTCCCGGAGAATTTGCTGCCAAAGTGAGACGAATTCTGAACATTCAGCTCACACTGAAGCGCTTCCATGGGTTTCAGGCTGTTTTATTTCCTTTTAAGCTTTTAAATAAATAGTTTATCGTGGAGTGACACAAGACTGCTTCCTTCTTTACAGCCTTTTAAAGATATTCTGTGGCTTTGTTTTATTCAACTTCGGCAAAAGCATAAAGCTTTAAAGGCAGTTTTTAACTGTTACATTATAAATGTTCTTCTTTGCAGCGAAAGGAAAAAAAAAAAAAGCCCAAAACGTAGGGATTTCTAAAGATTTATAGGGTCTTTTGTTTTTCTGTTTTCCCTCATTCTTTCAAGCTGCTAAACAAACATCAAAGCATTAAACGGGAAGGCAACAGCCGAGTGCGTTTGTGTGATACTGGGTGGAAGGCGCTCGAAAGGAAGTGAGAAACGGATTTCCAGCTACGGGACAGAAAAAGTTTGGAGCAGATATTGGTGACATGGATAACTCCTGCCTGCAGCACCCTCTCCAGACACGGAAAACCGCCCTCAGCGTTGGCTCTTTGTCTCTCCAGCCCTTCTGGTGAGAACGTGGATGGAATTACCCGGGCAGCTGGTGGGGATGCCCCCACTGGGGCGTGCCCATTACCTGACTCCAGCGCGGCCGGGAAATCCAGCCAGATAAATGCAGTTGCTCTGCGGCCAGGCCAGCCTCAGACTGCAGCCTACCCACGGAGAAAGTGTGCAGTCAAGGGACACAAGAGGTTATTGACATGCGAGCTTCAAATCTCGGTGAAGCTCAGTGTGCTCGGTTTGCCCCTGCTGGAGTCTCGTGGAACATTTTAGGGAGACACCTGATGGGAAAGGTTGGAAAAGTGCTGCCCAGTCTCCATGGAAGATAATTGTCTGCACTGGGGGTGACTCATAACTGCCTTTTTCTCCTTTAAATAAAGGCAACCTTTCATAAAATATGAGCAATTTCCTCTCTCACCTGCCTTCCACGCTTGACAGATGAATTGCTGAGAGAAGTCTTTCAAAGGAGCGTCCGATCAAGGTTCCCCTTCCACCTTCCGTTTGAAAAATCGCTACGTGTGCAAAAATCCCCCGAAGAGGAAACAAAAAGTTCAGGGTTGGCTCTGCAGTTAAGAAATCACTGTAAGAACATCCACAACTCCCTGGTATTTCGTTATGGAAAGACACCGGCCTTCAGGCGGGAGAAAAGAGATTTGGTCGTTGGGATGGGTGATGGCATCAATCCCTACTTGATAATTGTTTCTCTGGCTTCCAGAGCACTGCTCCAATAAACAGTGCACCACGTTAGTTACAGCCGCCTCTACTCTGTAAGGAATTCTGATTAATTCAGTTCAAGCGTTACCATTTTTACCGTCTGATTGCAGGGATACAATTCAGGAAGGGCTTAGGGAAGGGGAAGAGGATGGTGGTTTGACCTTGTTTGAGACTTTCAGCCTATGCTGCCGAGATGGGATTTACCTGACGCTCTTCCTCTAATAAACATTTATTGGAGAAATAATTTTCCCTTTGTGGGCCCTATCGGAAAAAGGTGCTTTCTGAACATTGAAATAATTGGAAATCTTGGCTGCTTGGTGTTCTCCAAGGCCTTGTGTTTTGCTGGCACAGAGAGATCTCTCCAGCTCCCCGTGCGAATAAAAACAGTGCCACAGTTCTGGGGCTGCCCTTTCCTCGTCTTGAAAGCTCTGCAGAGATGGACCCCGCTAAGTGTGAGATTTATCAGCAAACTGGGGAGGTTGCACTGGTTGACAACAACTCGGCATTCCCTTTTTTACCCGGAATTTCCTGAGGGAACAGAAAGTTCGGTGCTGGCAAGTGGTGAATGTGTATATTTTGGATTGATTAGAGAGGAAAGGCTGGTCAGGCATGGGTAAGGGCTGCCCGGGGAAGCGCTGGAGTCACCATCCCTGGAAGTGTTCAAAAAATGTGGATGTGGCCATGAGCTGGTGCTGGGTTAACGGTTGGACTCAGTGGTCTTGGAGGCCTTTCCCAACCTTAATGATTCCCTGGTTCTATATGTGTGCTGTAGTTTTAATTAGACGTTTTAAATAGGCTGCTATGATGGGATTTTTATTCATTTATTATTCCTTAATTACTTAGCTGGTCTATTATAATTGAAATATGTGTTCCGTGGGCTCGTATGAAAAGAGAGTGAAAGCTAAACATAGGAGCTTCTCAGTGGCTGCATTAATTGGGAAGTCAGATAATCAATAAAGGGAAAAACTAAATTAAGGACAATTTAAAATACTCCTGGCAAACATATTCAATCAAGGAAATTGAGAGATTTCTCCAGCAGAAATCGGGCTCTGTCTCCTCCCATCTGGATGAGCGTCCATCCCTGCGCTGCTGACAAGGGCTGCAGCCTGATTTCCAGAAGCTGAGGGTGGGTGACCTTCATCCCTGGAAGCCAGGGAGAAAATGATGGGCTCCATATTCCTGAGGCACGGTGCTAAAGCAGGGGCACAGAGGAGCTGCTCTGCGTGCCTGACATGGCTTTTAAAAGGTGGGACATCAGAGCAGTGTTTTAGATTAAAAACTGTAATCATGGCTCTCTAACAGAGGGCTCACGACCCGAAGCAAAGCTTTTTGTGTTTTCTGCACTGTTAGAAGGCGGCAGATATTGAAATGCACAGGTTTTGCTGCCCTACAAATGAATGAAGGGGTAGGAAAGGCCAAGCAAATATCGAGTGTACTTTAAATAATCAACATTTTAAAACCCTAGAATCATTTAGGTGAGAAAAGACCTCCAAGGTCTGACCTCTTGCTTCACCCAGGCCCCGTGGATTGAGTTTGTCAGGGCTGAGGAGTGGAATTGGCCACTCCTTAATTCAGTTTGGACACCGAGGAGAGCGATGGATGACAGTGCTGAGCTGCTTTGAAGGTTTGAAGCCAACTCGTGGAGTTGATGGAAAACTCTTTACAAACGAGGCCAAACCCCAGAGGACGAGGGTTGATGTGCTCACCCCAGCGTGTGCTGATGGAAAAAACCTCCACATTCACCGTAAAGAATGATCTGAAATGTCAGAGGGATGGGGATGGAGGAATTTCTGATCTTGATTGTGGCAACTCTGAGGACGGGCCCCTCCCTGAGAGATCCGGGATGGCCAGGATGTGCAGCTCCTGAGTCCTTTCTGTGTGGAGAGAGTGGAGCTGGGTTAGAGTCCAGCCCAAGGAGCTGGGGCAGCCCTGAACACCAGGAACAGTTGGATCTTTACTCCCTGGTAGTCAGGATGCTTCACCTTCCTTGCCACCATTTGAAAATACAGTTCCCTGGGATGAAAAAAATTCAGAATAATCCAAATGTTTCTGCTCTGGAGAGGAATTAGCATTCCTTGGGGCTTGGAGCAGCCTGGGACAGTGGAAGGTGTCCCTGGCCATGGCAGGGGTGGCACTGGATGGGCTTTAAGGTCCCTTCCAACCCAAACCATTCTGGGAATCTGTAATTCCTGCGAGGGGAAGTCTGAAGGATTTTTATCAGAGGAAGGAGAAGCCAAACTCAGACATTTTAACACGAAACAAGAGTATTTCTCGCCAGCTGCTATTTTATTTCCACTGGAATCCGGTGCTCCAGAATGGAGTTGTTTTAACCTCCTCCATCCCTCCCCTCCTTTAATTCCCTGCTGCCACACAATTTGGAACAGGAATTTCCAATCGCACGTTTGAGGACGGGCACACATGCCCCCCAGACCTGAATGTGCCTGTTCGTGGCCTTGGGCTGCATCAACTGAGCACGGCAACGTGGGGGGGAGAGGCTTTCATGAACGCAACACGTGGGATATTGAGCGACTTGAAACAACCTTCTCTTCCAAGGCTCCAGCTCCGGCCAGGGCAGAGATCACGCCAGAAAAGAAACCAAGTTGCAGCAATCAAGAGAGTGATGAGCCTGATTAATCCTCTCCATTACTGCAGAGGCAAGGAAGGAAGAGAAGCCTCATCAGACAAATGTTGGCCTTCAGGAACTCTTCCTTGGCATATTTGCATGCATAAATTAAATTAACTCAGGCAGTTGCACGAGCCCCAAAGTTTCAATTATTAAAATGATGACTATGTAAAAAAGATACAGGGAATTGCAATTGATTGCTGTACAAAATATTAATTTTTTTCAGGTTAAATGCAGGTTATGGGGCTCATCCCTGCTTGTGCCATGTGATTGACCAGAGGAGAAATTCCAGTAATCATTACAAGCAAATATCATGGAAGTTTCTAGTCATAGTTATAAAATTAGAATTAATATAGGAGAAAGGCAGTAGGTGAACACTGCCGTGGTCCTGTGCAGATCGCTGAAGTGACTGCATCGGATCCTAATTAGTCATTATTGATTATTCTTATACTTTAATTTGTGTGCATTTCTGCAGAGCTGAAACGCATCGATAAATAAATACAGAAAATAGGTTCCATGTCACTGAAATCCCAGCGCTAAAAATGGATCCCGGGAGAAAAGGAAGCGTCAGAGCCCTTTCAAAATAAGAAACAAATTGTCCTTTTGTACAGTTTAATCTTTGCTGGCAGTAAGCATCTTCTTGGTGCCATTTCCATGTAAAAGAACAAAACGCACCCTCATGGACGGCGAGAAAGTTTCATGGAGGAGCACAGATTGTTTGAAAGTTTAGTTATAATTACATTTGTGGCATGTAATGGAACTGGGGGACATTCTCTTGGCAGAATTTAAAATCCATGGGGGGAAATAATGTCAGTGTAGTTCCTAGCGGATTAGAAAATGCTCTGAAGTGAACACCTCAGCCCCGAGAAACAGAGAGGATTGTGCAGAGGCAGAGCATTCGCAGCGTTTGTGTAGAGAAGAGTGCAAAAGGAGAAAGAAAAACAATCAGAAGCCTGGATGAATGCACGAGCACCAGCACAGCTTCCTAAATCCTGTGTGACGGCTCGAACGTGACAACACGGAACAGCTTCACGGGACACGGCCAAGGAGATAAATTTGGCAGCAGCAGGTGTTCATTTCCCCCAGGAAACTCCTCAAAGTGCTTAAAACCAGTGGGTTATCTACTTAGCCTTGTTCTCAAGGACAGAGCAGACAGGGAAATCGGCACTTGCTGCGGAATTCTTGGGAAATTTCACATAAAAAGGGAAAAACGTTGCTCATTATAGCCCTGCGCACCTTTCAAAACTGCCAGAGATCAGCGAGACCAAGAGCTCTGCAGGATTTAAAAATCAATTGGATAATTACAGTGATCCATGAGTCCTCATAGCTAAGACTAAACAAATACTCATTCCCTCTTCCTCAACAAATAAACAGAGTCATGGCTTGGAAGAGAAAATAAAGGCCCAACCTGCAGGGCATAAGCAGCCTTGAACTGAAGGGAGCTGGGAAGGAATGCTCAGGAAGAAATATTGGATCTGAGCTGGGCCTAATGGGTTTGGGCTTAGTGTGGGAATTCTAGCTTCCTCAGGCATTGGGAAATCTGAGTTTGGAAAATTGGGAAATCTGAGTTTGCAGTGGTACCTCATCCAGCATCCTCCAAGGGCTCCCTGAGTGCCTTGCATGGAGAAATTCCCACTAGGAGTGGCTGAGGGAGCTGGGAAAGGGCTCAGGCTGGAGCAGAGGAGGCTCAGGGGGAACCTTGTGGCTCTGCACAGCTCCTGACCGGAGGGGGCAGCCGGGGGGGTCGGGCTGTGCTCCCAGGGAACAGGGACAGGAGGAGAGGGAACGGCCTCAGGCTGGGCCAGGGCAGGCTCAGGGTGGACAGCAGCAGGAATTTCTCCATGGAAAGGGCGGCCAGGCCTTGGCAGGGGCTGCCCAGGGAGCTTTGGAGTGCCCATCCCTGCAGATGTCCAAGGAAGGGCTGGATGTGTCACATGGTGATCTGGTTTATTGGGAATGCTGGGATTAGGCTGAAGGTTGGGCTGGATCACCTTGGAAGCTTTTTCCAACCTCAGTGATTCTGTGGTTCTTCCCCTTCCCGGTGAAGGCAGAAATTCACCACCTTTCCCACCTTCCTGCTTCGCACACTTCGTTCCCTCCTGCCTGGAGGAGCTGGATGAATCTGCTCCAGCACTCTGGGGATGGACAGAAATCAGGGCGTGAAATAAAGCGTTTCAGTTATCTGTAAAAGCTGGATTCTCCTTGATGACAATAATTACAAATATTCTCATTGATAGGGATGGCCCTTGTCACGCACAGCACACGGACAGAAGCTCAGACCCCGAGAGGCAACGGGCACCTGGCAACAGAGCTCAGATCGGTGAAAAGGCGACGTAAGAAAGGAAAAATACAAGTGAGAAGGCCCTAACTCCCAACATTTCACAAGATTATTTATAAATTCCATCTAACCCCAAGTTAACACTAATCTCAGACTCCTCCTGAGATTTTTGGTTTCACACACCCTCCTCTGCCAGGCTGGCAGCACCTTCTGACAGCTAAAAATATCCTGGTTAGACTTTTTTTCCACCGGCAATCCAGCTCTGTCATCTCACAAGAAACCGGTTCAGTTAATCCTTTTAACAAAAGGAATGTTTTCTGCTTTCCTTAATAAATGGTCCAATTTATTCCTTCACAAAGACCTCTTGGAATTCTTTGTGTGTGTATGCGTGTGAACACATAAATATAATGTAAAAATACAGCACAGACACAACTTTTAGGCTCCCATTTGTGAATACTCCCCCAAAGCAGTGGGTGACCCCTCAGGTGTAGCCAGGAAAACCCTAGGATTTATTATTCCTAATAATAATTATTATTCCTAATAACAATTCCTAATAATAATTATTCCCAATAATCTCCAGGCAGCCCGTGCTCCTTTCTGCTCCTGCGGTGACACCTGGGAAAAAAAGGGCCAAATTCCCCGCTTTTAGCAGGTGGACTTGCCATTTCTGCATGGTGCCGTTAAAATTAATTGCCTGAGAACCGGTCCATAACATCCACAGGTATGGAAATAATAAAAATTAATTGACTGAAAGTATTCATAAAATATTTTGAGCAAAGGTCATGAATTTGTTGCCCACTGAAACAGAGACTCGCACGCTTGAATTGGCAAAAGAATTCAGCAATAGGACAAATAACAGGTGCTCCAAAAATGCTTGTGTGCTAGAAAGGCTCCGCACTTTTTGGGATTCGGATCCCAGTTCCAGGAGGGCAATGGGTGGCAGTGCAGGAAGTTGGGTGCCTTGACCCTCTCTGTGAAAGCCATTCCCAAGGGAAAGGGTTGGGGTCTTCGTTCTCTTGCGTTCAGACAAATCCATACTGAAGAAAAGGAAAGGAGAAAAGGAAAGGAGAAAAGGAAAAAAGAAAAGGAAAAAAGAAAAGGAAAGGAGAAAAGGAAAGAAGAAAATGAGAAAAGTTTTGTTTGCAGCTGGGATTTTCTGAAGGTGCATTTCTTGTCACTGAATGAGACACAGCAAGGGAACACTCAATCAGAGCTGTCATTTCTTGAGGAAGAAGATCCTATCCTGATATGATTTCCTCGAGTCTAATGTAAGGCAGGAATCAACCAAACTGGTGGAAAAGGATTGTTTATTTCGAAATAATTTCCACTTCATAGCTGAAATTCAATTTTTATGAGCTAAGGAGAGTGGGTTTAATTTTAGGTGCTGAAAGCTGAACCATTTCTGGGTGTTGCTGCTGGGGTTCTTTCCTGTTGTAATCAGCACAGTGTACATACTTATATTACATATTTTATATAGATATTATATTTATATGTATATATATTATATAGAAAGGGTTTGAGGCCCCTTCCCACCCAAACCATTCCAGGATTCTGTGATTATGGATGAATTTCCCTCCTGCTCCCCAGTACTCTCTCTGGACATCTCCAAGAACCCAAAACCACTTTTGGAGGTTATTCCAGTTATTCCCACCCTCAAACCCAAAACAGCTGAGCATTGCGTTCCGTACTGAATCAACGGAGTAAGAACTTTCCTTGTTAAAAGCATTTATGGCTTTTGTGTAGGGAATATTCTCTTAAAGCACCGGAATGGTCTGGATTTACACAGGCAGCTCCCCATGTTTATAGGTATCGATTGATCCAATCCATTTTAGGGCCAAAACTGCAGCACTTGTGCGGCAAATTATTTAATTGTGGCCACCTAAAAAATTGTGGCATCTCAACAAACGTCACGAATGTAATCATTAAGGGCGACTTTACCACCTCGGTGGCACTGAAAGAGTAGATAAATAAATCCTATCATTTGATTATGGGTCATATTCTGAAGATTAATCATCTTAATCAGATTAATCATCTCTGTGGCTGAGGTTCCACACTGGTACCCGGACAACCTGTGGGGTGACTGGAGAAGCGCTACCCCATTTTTTTTTTTTTTGAGCTTTCCTTTGGCAGAAGACTCATTTTATTCTGTTTATGAGGAACTTTGTGCAGGAATAATGGACTGCTATTCTTTTAATTCTGTCGTTTATCAATAATACACAAGAGTTGCTTTAGACTGCAGCACTGAGAGTACAAAAGAGGATAATTTGGGGATTATTTCTTTTTCATGCAGTGTGATAATTGTATGTAATTAGGCCCAAAACTGCTGCAAAAGTCTGAACGGATTGTTATAACTCCTGATGTTCAGATTTATTTTTAACAGAAATGGCATTTCTTGTCTTTAATTTTCTTCTAATTTTCTTCTACTCTTTTTCTTGCTAGGAAGTAAATAGATGTAATTTTTCAATAATTGTGCTGTTGTGGGGGGGTACAGGTGGTAAACAGGACTTTGAGGAATCCATTCCTTCCAGGGAATCCCATCCTGACCAAAGGGGTGCATTGAACTTCTTCACGGTGCATTTCTCCATCATCACAGCTGCATTTGTGGACCTGGAGAAGCCGTCCCTTCACTATTTCCCTATTTTTTGGGAACATTCCTTCTCTCCGAGGAACCTCCTCAGTGCCTCATTCCCTCTTAGGGGAACATGGAAGGGATAAGCCCTTTTCTCGAGGCTCCATCTGGATTTAGTGATTGTCCAAGTGACATCCCTTACCTTGCACCATCCAGCAGCTGGAAAATAGGGTTCCTTTATTTATCCTCGTCCAGCTCCGATTTCCCTCACGAATACTAAGAAGTGCAAAAACTCATTTAATTTTCCCACTCCATCCTGTTCACTTCGTAATAAGTTTCCCCCTAATCCCTTAGTGGGCTAATTACTTCACTTTTCAGCCCTTTATCTCTTTCCCTTTATATATTTAAGGAATCTTACATTGTTTTCAGTCGCTCCCAAGATAATAATTCCTTTTTTACTGCATTTCTCCATTGCAGCCTTTTTGGGAGCCTGACATCCATCCTCCTCTACTTCCTTTATTAATTTTCAGGGACATTCATTTCCACAGCTCTGATACATTTTCTCCTGTTATCCCTCCCTCTCTCCCTCTGGGACAGCCTCTTTTTAAAAGTTGGACCACAGCAATTACAACACAATTAGAGGGGAACGACCTACAGGAAAATTTTAATTTCCCCAAAATATTGCCTGCCTTCCTTCCAAATCTGTGCCAGAGGGGTTTTTTGGGGGTTTTTTTTGGGTTTTTTTTGGGTTTTTTTCCCTCCTCTTCTCTAAGTCAGAAGCCAGGTCAGAATATTGAATTACAGGAATTCCGGAACGTGGAGCCCCAGGAGGAGCCACATGCCAGGCAGGTTCTGCCGGTTTTCTGCCCAGTGCCACTCCTGGGATCACCCTATTCCCTGAAAAACCACTTCTCACCGATTATCTTCCATCTGCTGCACTTCAGGTTTCTCGTGATCACGGGTGCAACGTGCTCAGGGCTCTGCTGCTGCCTGTGATCCCAAATCTGGCCCCATAAAATATGAACCATAAACTATCAACCGCAGTAGCTGTGTGCTCAAAACTTCCTGGTTTACTTAGCGCAGGAAAATTGGGAATTCCACCCTAAGCATGTTTCCAGAGAGATAAAACCCGTCTAGTTAAGCCTCTGTGTGTCTCTGAATACATTTCCCTGCACATGTTTGTAATCCTACAAGCACAGGATTACGTAACAGGCACCCATTTGTCAGAGTTTTGTGGGGGCTTTCACGGATTCGAAACCCTGCATTCCAGAAACCTGAGCAAATAACACATCCCTAAAACCTTCTTTTCCCTGCCTGTATTTCAGCCTTTCAAGCATGAGGTGGTTCATTTTATTTTATTATTTTATTTTATTTTATTTTATTTTATTTTATTTTATTTTATTTTATTTTATTTTATTTTATTTTATTTTATATTTCATACTGTGGGTGGCTGAAGCCTGCCTTGCTAACCTGGCCCTCCCCTGTCAATCACCAACTCATCATGTTCCACCTAAAACATAAAAAATACAGAAAATACAGATCAAATCGTTACAAAGTACAGATTAAAGCAAGTTAATTGTTTCGGTGGATTTGTTTGGGGAGTTTTGTTTGTTCTGGTGTTAGCAATGCCACCTTTCCTCAGCTTTTCAGCTTCTGTTGCCTGCGTGGTTTGAGTTTGAAAGAGTTTGAAAGGAATCAGAGCCAGAACTTTTTCGAGCCAGACTAAAGCCTTTGAATGACTTTGTAGATTATCATTAATTAGCCTGGGTGGAATCCAATCACTTCCTTAATCTCTAAATAAGGGAGTGTTGTTTGAAGCACCACAGGCATTGTCTCTCTGCAGATATTATCAGTCTTATTCTGCTCTTTAGCTCAGCCAAATTAGAACAAAAATAATCTTAACCTCTATTAAACAAGACTAATAAATATTCCCTAAAACACAGATTGATCTCCCCGGTTTATTCGATGGAGAGCCCTAAGAATTTTCAATATTTATCCCTGTTGAAGGCAGGTAAAGGGCAGAGCGAAGGGAAAGATCCCTGCAGGCTTTCTGTGCTTAATATCGTGTGATGCTCGTGTGGCTCAGGGCCGAGGCTCCACAGCCAGCGCGTGGCAAAGGAAAAGATGTGGGGAACGAGCTGAGGTGAAAGCATCCCCACTTCCATCTCCTTTCACTCTCGTGCAAGACTTAAGGGTTTTAAACCTTACACAGAGCGTGGGCTTCGTTTCTTGACGTTTCTTTTCGCACCCTGCAGAGTTCCCGCCTCTGGATTTCCAAACCGCGGCGGATATCCGAGGCTCTGCTTCTGACGTGTTCTGCCGCGGGTATTTAGCGCAGGCCAGGTGGCTCTGGCTGGAAGTGTCATGGGGCAAATTCAGCCTGATGGGCCGTTCACTGAAGAGTGGGACTCTGTGATGCTTGTGGGTCCCTTCCAACCCGGAATATTCCGTGATTCTGGGAGCAATGTGCTGCTTGTTACTGTCTCCGTTCATCCCAGGAGCCAAGCAAGGCGCTGTCCCAGTTCCACAGAACTGTACTTTCTCCTTTTGGTGGAACTGCTTCCACCCGAGTAAAACAGCTTCCGTGGGTCTCCATTTATTGTTCCTGGATGGTTTTATGGATATTTGGAATTACACAAGAGCCCCTTTGGATGGCAAACAGGGGAATTTCAGGCAGATTCCTTGGAAGTAGAGAAACACAGCTCAGGGAGAGCCCAGGGGAGGAATCCTAGTAACACCCAGAGCCCTGATGAGCACAACCTCCTGGGTCACATCCCCACAGGAGATAGAAATCCCTCTTGGAGGGTTTCTGACATCTGATTTTTGGAGTGATTGATGGAGAAGGGTTTTAAGTAACGTGATCTTTAGGAAATGTCGCGGTGAAGGTTCAGAAATCTGGAGTGTCCGAAGTGCCAAAGAAATGAATACCTTTGAAGGGGGAAATGAGATCTACCCTAGAGCTACAGGGAAGGCTGGCCTGTGCCACTGGGTTTTCACGGGTTCCAAAGCCAGCTTCTTTTATTTGAGAAGTTTAGGAACTGGTTCATTTTCTGGAGACAAAAAAAAAAAAAAAAAACAAACCAACAACATTTTGAAATAGACTGGTGAGAGAAGATTACAAATGAGCTCGGGAAATGGCAAAACGCAGAGTCCTACCTGTTGAAATGATTCAGCTGGCCAAAAAAAAAAAAAAAAGAAAAAAAAAAAAAAAAGAAAAAAA
>VZRN01003969.1:30200-44770 GCA_013397935.1 Dasyornis broadbenti
AAAAGAAAAAAGAAAAGAAAAGAAAAGAAGCCTTTCCATGTGATTTTAAAGGAACAAACCCTCTGTAAGTCTGTGTTTACAGAACATCCTGGTGGATGGAACGGGAAATTTGCCCCAGGTTAATCTGTAGTTTGGAAACACCAGAAGGTTGTGCATTTTAATTAACTTTCTGCTCTTTCTCTGGTGCCTTTCCCTCTGTTTCCTTTCTGCTCACAATGATTAAAAGACAAAATCCTGTCCCAGTTCCATGCTCAGGAACGCTTCCTGATTTGCTCTCATTACCTTCCACTATGCAAACAAGTTTAATTATTTATCTGCTGATTTCCACAGGAAACCCTACAGAGATGTGAGTCTGGTTCGTGGGGATGCCACGGCGGCAGGAGCTGGCAAATCCAAACATCCGTCCTTAAGGGAAGGGAAGGGATGTGTTCTCCAATTTCTTTATTGGTAAAGGAGGAATTCCTCAGTTTAGGTTGACATTTGGGGACCAGGGAACTGGAACTGCTCTCACAAGCTTTCTGCTTTGTTGTTTGGATTGAGACATTGTGAGAGAAGGATGTTGCCATAGTACATGGAATTGAGCTGGAAACTCGTTGCAGTCCAGAGGAATCAGCTGCTCCATGATCCTGGACATGCCCTAGGTAGGATCCGGGTTGGTTCTTTGGGAGTAAATATATCGAAAGAAAGGAAAATAAATGACAGCCTCAGACTATCCTAAAATCCTGAAATGTACTTAAAATTATTTCCAAATTAAAAAAAATAAAAAAGAGAGGTGGAAGAGCCAGCAGAGAGATTAAACTCCGTGCAGTGCTCAGCATGAACTTTTTTCTGTGTGTGACTGTGAATCTTTATGAAAGCAACATCTGCTGCCATTTGTATGATAATTTTTTTTTTTTTTTTTGGAATTTAAAATTTGGCTTTTAAAGCTCTCCTCTTCTCTTTTCCCCGAGAGTGAGGAGCTGAGTTATAAAGCAGGTGCTGCACAGAATGAGGGGAGCATCTAAGCCAGAAATAAAATTAGCACAAAGGCATCATTTCGGTTATGGAGTGTCAAATGCCAGGCTAGGCCATGCTGATGAGATCTGAGCCCCTATTGCCAGGTGAATATTTTATTTTTGGGATTCGTCTCTGATTTCTCTTCTCCCTGTTCTCTACTCCTTCCCCAGGGCTGATTCCTCCCTCCTGACTGCTGTTCCCCCCGGTAGCTGAGACACAGAGACGGAATATTTAAACAGAAAATGAACTCAATTTTCTCTCTGGGTGTTTTTAGTTTTGGTAAAAGGGAACGTCTGTGGTGCCTTTACAGGACTGGTGTGAGTTGATTTCGGGTATCTCCACAGAGTCTCTGGGCCCCTGGAGTTTGGTGGTGACTTTTCCCCATCAAACTGGACTTTCCCAATTTCCAGCTTGGCCCATTGCCTCTTTTTTATTGTCTCATAGCTCTGAAACGACTCTGCCCCCGTGCTGGTGGGGCAGAAGGGCTTTGCTTTTCAGTGCCAATCACCTGGACTGAAGCCTAGGGCACAGGAAAAGCCTTCAAAACAAACTATTATTTCCTAATGGCAGTTATTAGATAAAAAAATAGGAAGGCCCTACTTGTTTGATTTGAGCCTGCTGCTTCCAAAGCCCCAGTTCCCTCTCTGGGATCCTGGAATGCATGAGCAGCAGCAATTCCACAAATTTACTGTTCACTTGGTCTGTATTTATTCCTTCTGTGGTAGCACATTATCCTGTGATGAATTGCAATAATTTCCTAAATCCTCCTTTCCATGGATTATTTTTTCAATTTAAGGTGCTCTTTCTGCCTTCTACAAAAATGAACCGCTTTTAATGCACTTGTTGAAAGGTGAGAAAATACAAATAAACCTCACAGAGTTCTTTAAGGAAAATGTGGCAAACTCTGAGCATCTCAGTCCCTCAGTGCATGGAAGAAGCGAGGAACAAAGAGCGGCGTCAATCACACCCAGATTTACCAACCCTGGGGTAAGAGGTAATTAATCAAAATTAATTCACCTCCCAGCAAACACCTTCTGGAGTTTACAGCCAGATCAGCCTCTGATCAGACTCCCTTTCCTAAGAACAAAAATTCCTTGCAACCAGCAGGGGATAAAACACGACCTGGGGAATCTTAAGGAGCTAAGAATTATTGCAGCCTGAATTTCCTCCTGTTCCGAGTGCGAATCCAAAGATAATTGGCTCAAACTTATAAAACACAAAATTGGAGCCATCAACTGGAATTGCTGTTGTAACGTAACGTTCCCGTTCACAATTATGGAAAAACAAATTCATCCAGTTTCACAGTATCTGGGGGTTTTAGCAGAAAAAAATGTGGGGTTGTTTGTTTGTTTGGGGTTTTTTGTGTGGGTTTTTCATCGGTCCTTCCCTGCTCCTGAAATAAAATTGCAGTGCTGTCCAGAAACACCTAATGAGCGTGAAACTGCTGAAGGATGTCGTGGACATAACACTGTGGGGCTTTATCTTGGCTATCGGGGTGCTTTAGGGCTAATGGAAAACAGCCATTAATTGTGAGATTAAGTTTATGGCCCTGTGCTCAGAAAGCAGCCACTTATTCCATTTTCATTTACTTGTGCTGTTTGATCTGTTAAGATTCACATTTTCCAACTTTCATCCGCCGCCTTGGGGGACTGAAGTGCATTTTAAACCGAAATGACGTCTGGATTCCTTCACGGACACAACAAGGCCGGGTTTCAATTAAAAAACGTGAAGTAGCTTGAGACTTCAGAATAAATTCCCAGCAGCTGGTGGCACAGGGAGAGCAGCACAGGCCGGGCCACTGCCTTGGGATGCTGTGGCAGGGTTTGGGCAGCTGGGGGCTGCAGGGGGTGTCCTGTGATGGACACAGCTCACTCCAGCCACCTCCAAGGAGCTGCCTCCGGCCACAGCCAGGCTGGAGGCGCTGGGGACACCCCTGGGGGAGCTCACTGGAGGTTATTTGAGGTGTAAATGAGGAAACGGGAAAGAGGCAGCTCTGCAGACACTCAGGGCAGGGCAGGAGCTGCTTCAGGTGCCAGAGCTGAGATTCCCCTGGGATTCTGTGGGGAATCTCCCATGGGGAGGCAGCTGTGCCCCATGGAGGCCCAAAGGATGCAGAGATCCACCTGCAGCCCCTGGAGGAGCCCACCCTGGAGCACAAGGATGTGTCCTGAGGGAAGCTGCAGCCTGTGCAGGGCCCGGACAGGAGCAGGTCCTGGCAGAACCAGGAGAGGAGCCCACACAGGAGCAGTTTCCTGGCAGGACCTCGGGCTGGGAGAAGTCTGTTCCTGAAGGAGTGTCTCCCGTGGGAAGGATTTCGTGCTGCTGCAGGGGAAGAGCACGGAGGAAGAAGCAGCAGGGATGAAGTGTTCTAGACTGACCACAAGGCTCAGTAGAACAGCTGGAAGTAAATCCCAGAATCCCAGATGGATCAGGCACCTCCCTGCTCCAGCAGGGCCATCCCAGAGCACAGGGCACGGAATTGTGTCCAGGCAGCTCTGGGATATCCCCAGGGGAAGACTCCACACCCTCTCTGGGCTCTGTTCCAGTGCTCGGGCCCTGCAAGGAAAGAAGTTCTTCCTCAATCCTGGGAAGAAGAGGGAGGTGGGAGAAGTTTCCAGATTTATTTTAATTTCTCTCTTCCCTACTCTGTGAATACTTGGCAATATATTAACTTGTTTACCCAAGGCCAGTCTGGTTTGCCCATGACAGCAACAGCTCCGTGCTCTCCCTGTCCTCATCTTGAGCTTTCCCATGAAATTCTTTCCCATCCTGCTGAGGAGAGGCAGGGAGAGAGCAGCTGGGTGGGTGTCTGGCAGCAATTTCCATCTTCCTTCTATCACAGCCTTTCATTTGCTATTCCTCAGCAGTGACAGAATTTAACATCACTGAAACCGGAACATCTGCTTGGTTGTATCCACGTGACTGTGGCAGTGTTTTCCTTCTGATTTTCCATTCCTGCTGCCTTTCCCAAGCTGGAGTCTGCTCTTGCAGACACTGAGCATCGCTACGGCCGAATCACCTGGAAAAAGAGGTCCGAGGTTTGAGGGGTTTTTTGTGGTTCCCTGTCTGCTGATTTATATCAGCCCTGGATGATTCCCTGAGGAATCCAGCTGAAAGGCCTCACCGCCAGCCTGGGAGATTTGGCCTGTGTGGTCTTCAAATTCCTGGTATTTTCAAAATTCATTTACCCAGCTGTTCGAAAACAGGGAAAATCATGGCAAAATATAACGCTCACCTGTATTTTTGATAATGCGTATTTTAAATATTAAAAAATAACACACCAAGGGGTTGGAAGTGTATGATGCAGTCTCACACAGTTTGTTCCCTAACTCCAGAGCTGATTCCAAATTTTCCCATTTTTCCCTCCATTTTTCAGTGTTTCTGTTTATTTAAACAACCTCACCTTGCTCACTGTGGTTTAATTGGCCACTAAGAAAAAAGAGCCAGCCTCCCAAATGTGCCTTTTCCTACGAGCTGCTGAATAACTTTGTTTATATTGTTATTTCTTCTACAAAGTGGTTTAAATTCCACATGTTTATGACACAAATTAACGCTCTCCGAACCTGTCTGTTGCCCAAACACCATTTTTTTTTCCCAAACAGCGGCAGGGATTTTTCACCTGCCCTCTGTCCATCCCCAGGCTCCGAATGAGCCAGTGTTTTCCTGCAGTATTGAACAGTGTTTGAATTGAAGGGGGCTGCTGAGAAATCAATCTCTGCGCTGGCTGATGCTTTTTGCCGGCTTTCACTTATCAGGTGGTGCTTCCAAATCTCCTCTAATGTCAGTAAATGACACTGTGTACCCGCCTTAACAAGTGATCTATACCTTCATCTCAACTGACTGGAATTTATTACTTTTAATTACTTTAACTGCTCACTCAAAAAGCTTCTTTCTTCCCAAGCTTTTTTTTTTTTTTTCTTTCCTCCCCCTAGCAAAACAAAAAAATGAAACAGGAGAACAAACGATGCATTTTAATTATGTCAATAACATGCAATTTTCTGGTCTTTTCTCTTTCCCTGAAGTTTAATTAATTTGGAGCAAGTAATAAATCGTCATAGCTTTCAGTTCAGCTCCTCGATTCAAAATGAATTCATTTCACTCGCTGAAATTAGATTTGAGATCGGTTCTCATCTCCGCGAGTTCCTGGCCAGGAATCAAAATGTGGACATTTTGCAAGGCAAAGCTTTTGTTCAGCATTTTGTGTTGGTGGTGATGTTGGGCCTCACACCATGATCCTGGAGTGAGGATCCTCGCACCAAGGCCGGCACCACCACGGCCTTGTCCCCATTCCTGCAGGGAATATCCCTGGCGTTGTGCCTGAGATCCAGCTGGCAGAGTTCATCCCAAAGAGGCCTTTTCCCTCCAGAGCAGTTCCATGGACGCAGCTGGTGGCCGGCCCAGCAGGTGTGGGCTGGGCTGTGACACCAGGAGGTCACCCAGAGGTGCCAACATCCCCTGCAGGTTCGTTTTTTCCCCTTCAAATCCACCCACGTGTGCAGCTTCCACCGGCAAGGGGCACTGGGATTTTCCTCCATGGAGGGATGGGAAAGAAACTATAAAAGAATTTGTGAGAGGACATTTCCCAGAGTTTCCCATACTTGGATGGGTGTCTCAGGACAATGTTTCAAGGAGCTTGTTTGGTTCCAAAAGCTGCTTTTGCAATGGTTGCCAGCCACAAGCTGGAAGAAACTCTGTGGTTTTGTGATTTTTTTTTTGTTTTTTTTTTTTTTGTTTTGTTTTTTTTAGGTCATTTTCAGGATAAATTTATATGAAATTCATGTTTGTCTTATTTGTAGAGAAAATCTGCCCTCTTCCATCCCTAATTCTGTANCAGGATAAATTTATATGAAATTCATGTTTGTCTTATTTGTAGAGAAAATCTGCCCTCTTCCATCCCTAATTCTGTAATTCTCCAGTTCCAGGGGTGTGTTTCACACACACAGAAATCTGTTCATTCCGGAGAAGATGCTCTGCATCAAGTTTCTCCTTAAGTTTGGGTATTTAACTTCGTTACAGATGAGAAGAATTCGTGGCTTTGAACCTGAAATATTTTTCGAGATTTACTGACAGAGATCTGCTCCTGCCACTCACTATTCCCAGCAAGAGAGGCTGAGGAAGTCCTAGACAAATTAATAAGGAGCATTATTATTTTTAATAAGCACCAACTCCCAGAACTCTGGACTCTGGGAAAGTCTTCAGCTCTGCTTCTAAGAAGCCAAGAAATAATTTTATATGCTGAGAGCCTAAGAAAATGTAGCTACATCCAGAAAGAAGTGTCAGGGAGCTGGAGGTGGGAATCTTGGAATGTCAATGTATTCATCCTGTGGAAATTCCCGGTCTCTTTGTAAACTTCGTCAGAAGAGTGGATTAATGTTGACTCACGCTGTGTGCTGGGGGGGAGAAATTATAAGTTATTGTCATATTGTGAATTATTGTTTTGACCTTTTCAATATTCATGGTGTTGTTTGAGTGATTGCACCTTTTCTGCTGAAAAACTTCCTGATATAGAATATCGGGGTTTTATTAGCGGAAAAATATTAAATGTTGTATGAATACTGAAAAAGTGAGCTATATTGCCATAAAACCTGCCTTCAGATGTCACTCACAGCTTCTGACGCTGAAAGTCTGGTCTTATTTTTGGAGCCTGACCCTGCCAGGCTCCGGCCATTCTGCTCTGGTCCAAAGAGAGTCTTGGGCAGCCACGTGAGTCTGATCGGACTCGCACAGCTCGACCTGCCCTCTGCAAGCCCAGCTCCCGACGGCGCCTTCCTTTAAAAAAAATAATGAAAATAAAAGAGATAAAGGACAAATCTGTTCAACTGCGTTGCCTTGATAGGTCGGAGACTGAGCTCAGAGTCTGGGGTATAAAAGTGTGCCACGCTAACAAGCTGAGATGTAAGAAATAATGAGTCCTAATTGCAATGACTGCAAGGCTACTGAATGTAAAATTAGAATCTTTCATTCCGCTGAGCAGCACCTTCCAGTCTGCACCACGCTCGAGACACAGAAACCTCCACGGTGTGCAAGGCAGTTCAGTGTAATTGGCATTATTATCGCGCCATCAGCATTAATTTACCAGAATAAATGTTATCTTGTTGTTACGTGCACCGTCCGATGCCGCAGATGGAGACGGGAGAAGGGATGGGAAGAGAAAAGCCTGGAGCAGGACTGAATTCTGAGGTGACTTTCACCTTGCACTGCTGAAGCCACTGAGCCTCTGTGGGACAAGAAAAGCCTGGGCCGGGTCAAACTCACAAAATGTTGCACTTTCTAAGGCCAAATAACTCTTTCCATCAGGGCTCTGCTGCCACGGCTCTGATTTTTGCCCTGTGACTCACAGTGACACAATTTGTACCAGTCCAATGAGTGACACTGAGGCCTGCCCGAGTTCTGACACTGGAATAGAAACTATTTTCTGAATATTTGTGTTTGCATCCTAAAGAAAACCCACTCTGCTCCGAGCGTGTCACAGCTGTTTCGCTCACGTTTTCGTTCTCTCACGGTGAGATTGCAGGCAAACCCATTTTCTTGCAAATGGAGTTACATGGCAGCTTTTGTTTTTTCCTTCCTTGTTTCTGTCATTCCTCATTTGCACCAGAACTCTTATTTCCATTTCTCCCCATCCAGCAGGACAGTGTTACTTATTATTTTGTTTCCTGCCGATTATCGATTCCCTGCTGCAGAGCAGATTACAGTTGCTGGCTGAGGGATTTTTTTCCTCTGGGAGCAGAGAGAATCTTTATAAAAAGCAAGTGTTTAGTAAGCTTATCTGCTGGTCCTTTCAGTGCTGAGGTTCAAGCAAGGCCTGGAAATTCCAGGCTTTATTTCCAGGGAATGTACTGACAGCCGAGTCAGGAGTGCATTTCATCCATTCCTTGCAGCTGAGGTAATGTGTATCTTTCTGTGGCTCTCTGAAAGACATGCAGACTATTTTATTCTCAGTCACAGAAGTTCTGGAGAGATAAGAACTTTTTAAATTTTATTCTCTTCCTTTTTTAACAAAAATGTTCTTCTTGCATCTTTTTTTGAGCAGGGAAGCACAATTAGCATAAGTGGGTTTGATTTTCAGGTTATGTCACAGGAGATAAAAAGGGGGAGCTCCTGTTAAGGAGCTTCGGGAAGTGTAAATGGGGAGCCAGCTGTGTGTGGAGGTGGTGTTTCGGGGGCAGCTCTTGTGAAAAGAGGCTGGAATTGCTGAGGTTAATGCAGGACTGGGACAGGCAGAAAGCTGCTGCTCTCAAAGATTTCTATCAAATAGCCAGTTTTGTCGGAGCTATCAGCTCCCTGGTGTAACTCAAGGCTGGGTCGTGACTCTGCTTAGGGTTAAGATTTGAGGGAAGAGGATGTGAAGAAGGCATTTTCTGTTGGATTCCCCTTATCTAGCACCGAGAGATAAGAGGTTATCACAGGGGAACCACTGCCTTAAGTTGCATTTTGCTGTAGGTGCTGCCTCCGTGGCTGTAATTACAGCTTTGATTTCATGCCCTGATCATGGCTGGATGCTCTGGAATCAGGAGAGGATTCCTGGGCTCTGAGCCTTGTGACATCACCCAGTGCTGAAATAAAAGCCAGGGCTGGGCTGGTGGTGCTGGGTATCAATTGCTGGGTGTAATTTGGAAATTGTCTTACCTCTGCTGCTATCTCTGTTGTCTCTTCCATTTATCTGCTACCGTTTACTCCATGGATACGGCACTGGTAACACCAGAGCAGCCAAAAGCTGAAGGATTTATTTATACCCTCGGAGGCAGCACAACCATGAGAATTCCAAAGGGATTGGATGAATCCAAGCCTGGTTTTAATATATTGATAAGGCTTTGGGATCTACATTGTCGATGGAAAGGCTTTCAGAACTTAAAGATGAAGGATCCCACACTAGATATGGATCCTGCAGAGCTTTCAGTGTTGGGGCAAGTCCAAGCATGGATTTAGGGAAAAGCTCTGGTGCAGGCAGGCAGATCTGGGCTATGACACAGGAAATGGAAAGGTCCTGGAGCCCAGTTTGTTCCTCAGCGCTCATAAATTCCCGAGGATAGGAAGAGGATTAGTGGAGAGGTAATGAGGCTCTAAAATTTGATCAGCGTTAAGAGTAGATTAAGAAAAATCAAAGATTAAAGGTTTATTGCAGCCTTCTGCAAGGGCCTTGGCGATAAGGAATGAGCTGCTGGATATAAGAGATCAGAACATGGGGGTTTTCTACTACAGCCAAGTGGCTAAAATTCCCAGTGGAGGGTTATGGGACTGGCTGGTATTGGTTTAGCACAAAACTTTATCCTACATTTTATTTTATTGGTAATTTAGGGTTAGAATTGATGTTTTGGACTCAAAATTGTGTATTCAGTTGTGGAACAGCCCTCAGAGGCGGAAAAGGGACTCTTGCTGAGTATCATCCAAGCCCTTCAGCTCTCCTACAACATGGCAGCCATGATTATGCATATTCAGAAACTTTTTTTTTTTTTTTTTTTACTGGATGCTGTTGGATCCTGAAAGTGAGGAAATGGGCTGTGACCTTCCTTTTATCCCTAGCTACACTCCACGCCTGGTGCTAATTGATATTAGGGAAAGAGGCACCGGGGCTGAATTAGGATAATCTCATTATACGTTTTTACATCCCCTGGGTTTTAAAGAAACGTTAGAGATTCAAAGAGAATTTATTTAAAGACATAAGAGTTTTCATTGAGCTCTAATGGCACATGATGAAACTGCTGGAAATGAACTTTTGGCTTCGATTATAATGTGGATAAACTTATTCCATAATTTCTCGGGCAGTGGATTACAGAGTTAAATGTGGGGCATCAGTCAATACAAGCAGGTCTTTTCCCACACTGGCGATCCACATTAAAATGCTGTTTAAAAGGCCTTGGCACTAATCACAATTCCCAGCTGCACCACAAACAAGGGAAAAATATCTGCAGGAAGGTCAAACACAAGTGACCTCACATTGCAGCATCGCCCCAGCATGATCCAACAGCATCCCAGGCTAAGCCTTTGCCTAAATCTCAGTTCCAGGCGCTCTGATTTGGGGTTCTGATCCTGCTGCAAGGAAAGCGAAACTGCTCTTTCCTGCCGGAAGCCTGAGGGGCTTGGAGAATCCAGCAGGAGAGTGATTGCGTGGTCTTTAAGCTCCCAGCCCTGCTCCTGAGCACACTGCTAACAGCGACCTTCACTCCACTCCACAAACACAGCCCATAAAGGACGTGCTGTTATTGTCCCTCTTCTTTGTTCCTGGGGCCCTGCAGAGCAGCCACTTTCAGATTTCCAAGCCCTAACCTTAATTAAAATCATCGCATCGGCTGTAACACGGAAAGGCACCATAAGGCTTTCCACCACTGCAAACCAGCAGCTCTAATCAGCCTCTTCCTGTCTCTGGCAATGATACAAAATTGAATTGAACAAAATTGAACAATTTCACTTCTTTAAGCTTATTTCCCAAAGGCTTCGGTCCAACGTTCCCAGCATAAGCTCTCCATCTAAGTCGGGGGGTGGGAAGTACGAAATCAAGTAATAAACTGAGCTCTTGGAGCTTTAATTTCCCAAACCCAGCTGTAACCTAATCTATGTTGTAACTGGAGAACAAGTGGAGAATATAAAGCCTCTGCAGAAACCAGCCCTGCTTCTGCCTCTGTGGCAAGCTGGGCTCCTGAGGTTTCACCGCTTAAACTGCAAGAAACCTTTCCCCACGCTAAAGGGGAGCAAAAAGGAATCCCGTTTTGGGGGGCTCTGCTCACATCCTCATTTTGCAGGCCTTGGGAGGATGCAGCCATGAGCTCTTGGGCGGGTTTTGTCCACAGGCAACCCGGTTAAAGCTGATCCCAGGAACGTCCCCAGTAGAGGAAAACCTCCCTTGAGCCCTGATGGGAGACATCCAAATTCAGTGGTGTGTCACTGGAGGGAGCTGTCAGGGAGGATGTTTAGATTCCACTCTCCTTGCTGGAGAATCACAGCGTGTTCCAAACCAGATCTAATTCACCTGAGGATGACACAATTCCATAAAACCATTCCATAAAACCCGCCACGTTTAAATGATAGATCACATTCACCACACTGCCACCAGCTATGTCATGACTTCTTATTTTCACAAAAGCAAAATCTATCCAGGATGCTTCCCCTCCCAGGCAGTCTGAGAAACCTCCCAAGTGCTTTGGGGAATGCCAACCCTATTTTCCCATGCTTCCCTAGGCTATTTAAAATCCCAGCCCAGGCTGGGGACCAGCTCTGTGGAGAAGCACCTGGGGATTCTGGGGGACACTAAGCTATCCCTGAGCCAGCAGAGTGTGCTGGGGGCCAAGGGACCACTGGGATCTGGGGAGAGCATTCCCGGCAGGTCAGAGAGGGGTCCTGCTCCTCTGCCCAACCCTGGGAGGCTCCTCTGGAGTGCAGTGTCAAGCTCTGGGATGGCCCTGCTGGAGCAGGGAGGTGGCACCAGATGAGCCACTGTGGGCCCTTCCAGCCTGACCTGTGCTGGGATTCTGTGCTTCTGAGAATTGAGCCAGGGAGATCTCTGCTCTCACCCAGAAGGTGTACGGCCATTCTTATGGGTTCTTACTTTTAGGCAAAATGTAAAATTATAGCTGCTCTCGAGTTGAAGAGATTGGGCAAAAAGGGGTGTTGACCCTGCGTAGGCAGAAAGAGTGAGATGGAAGTCTAAGAATCAAAATTCACTTCCTCTGGAAGAAGGTGATAATTCTGAGTGCTGGCAAATGGAGACAGCACTGCTGCAACAATTCGCAATTAACTTCTGTTCTAAACAGGGCATGTCTGGGGGTTGGTTTGGGGTTTGTTTCTCTTTGGTTTGTTGTTGCTGAGAGTATCTGGCTGTGTGAGGGAGGAATGAATATCTGCAATGCCTTTGCATTCTGCACAGGATGAGGG
Source organism: Dasyornis broadbenti (assembly GCA_013397935.1). Taxonomy (NCBI): domain Eukaryota; kingdom Metazoa; phylum Chordata; class Aves; order Passeriformes; family Dasyornithidae; genus Dasyornis; species Dasyornis broadbenti. The sequence goes on from VZRN01003969.1 coordinate 42,066, forward strand.
CCACAATCTACTCGCTGAGATTTCAAAAAGAAAATGTTTTTACCCACTTCTTCCTCTCTTGCTGTACAGACACATTTTCTGTGTCTATAGAGCAGCTTTATTTCTCTGCCTGATCCCATGAACCCTGAAGCACTCGCAGGATGCAGGGAATGGGAACAGGGATGTAAGGAAGCCACAAAGCCCTGCCTCCAGATGTTTGAGTGGTTTCCTCATAATGGTGGCTGTTCCTTTGAAACACTGCTTTCCTTTCTGCCTCTGCTGCTTTAATTTATCTTCCCTGCAGTGCTGCAGCCTGAGGAATAACAGATAATCTCCAAACTCTCCGACACCCACCTTTAAATCTCCATTCAGCCCCGCGCCCATAAAACCATGCACAACATTATTGTGGAATAATTGATCTCGGAATAAAGGATGGCGAGAGTAAATGAATTGGAAAGGTGTTTTAATGGGAAGCTTTTCCAAAATTATGTTTTAATTATCTGCAAATCCACACTCTTGCATTTTGCCACACGGGCGTGCACTAAATCTACCTCCTTGCACCATTTTGTCAAGTGAGCTGGGGGTGTTTGTGTTTTGCACGAAATTAAAGATCCAGCAAAGCTACTGTGCGTTACAATGAGCACTGCCTATAGATTTTATACAAAAACTCCAACTGGTTCAGTGTTTAACAGTGTTAAACTCTTTAAGGCCACCGAAAGAATTTGTTACCAAGTCTCCTTTCACTACTCATTATTTTGACCTTCTGGCTTAGGAAGAGCTGAGAGACCCCAGCCCACTCCGTTTTCCCGGTGCTACCCTGGAAATGCATTTACATTGCAGGCTATCAAAGCAATGCACCCAATCTTTTTTATTTTGTTTATTGTAGCCTAGTGAAAAATATTTGTCTATCCATGGTCTGAAATAAAAGAAAATAAAGATGTTTTACAGAGGGGAAACAAAAAGGAATATAACACATTCAAATGAGAAGCAGCTAAGGTGTATTTTATCTTTTCCCAAGTAATAACAAACAAGCTTCATGTAATTTTTTTAAATGTGTCCTTTATCATCTCTTTTTATGTGATTCCAAGTGGAATTGAAAGCCTCAGGGAGTAGCTGCCCCAGTACTTTTAAAACGTATTATAGCACTTCTGCAATATGATGAAGGGATGAAGGAACTTGCATTTAATTTCCCATTTTTCAAATCATTTAGTGCAACTTGAGTCAGACTTTAAATTGCAGACCCCTGTGACCACACAGAAGGCGTCTGCTGAAGTGAGATAAAGGAATCAGATATCAGGATCCCTTCACTGTGCCCGAAGTGACTGAAATTGGGGGGTGAAAACTGTCAGTGTTTGATCCCCCCCAAGGTAAAAGAGGGTTTCCTTATGCGCAGAGTTCTCTTTTTTTATTTCAGTTTGTGCCCTTTGCCTCGTGCCGTCACTGGATACCTCTGGCAGCGCCTTCTCCACTGCCCCTCCCCAGCAGATACTGATAATCATTGATAAGATCCCCTGGAGCCTCCTCTTCTCCAAGCTGAGCATTCCCAGATCCCTCGGCCTTTCCTCGCATGGAGGAATCTTCCACATACTAAACATAAATGTTTTCTTACTGGTTCGGCTCAGTTTCTGTCGTGTTTTATTCTGCAATTTTATTTTTTAAATCCTCCTTTGCTTGAGCAATAATCTAAGTTTAGTTTCTCTCAAAAGGCTGTTCTTTCCATGAGCCTGAATCACCGTATTTCCTGATCCACTGCAGCAGTCAGTGTTAGTTACAGCTCAAAACCCACAACCACTCGAGCACCATAATTGATGAACTAGAAGAAATTTTAAATTACTTCTGTTTAGTCAGCATCCTCTGTGATATTCCTTACATGCATATTTAGAAAATGCATATAAATCCCCCAAAGCTTCAATAGGAAACTGAGTTAAAGCGTGTGCTTCGCTTTTTAATCGTGGGTTTGGCTGGAGATTGCTAAAATGAGCTTAAAATGTCACCTGAATGACTTGGAAAAGTAAATTTCTGCACCCATTGAAAGTGCTCTGAAAGAAGAGTTTTCTTTCAGGTTGGTCCCCGAGCAGAGCGAGGTGCATTTAGTGGCTATGAAAATAACACAACTGCTGAGGGAAATCTGAGGATGAAAGGCAGAGAGTGAGAAAGAGCAGCACAAGGCACAGCCAGGGCCACGGCCTTCAAGGGGGAAAATTGAATTAGGCAAGTCTGGCTGCCTTTTCCTAAAATTACTGAAGTGAGAGATCAAGGCACTGATGTAGAGGCTGAGCTACGGGAGACAGAGGGAGGAGATGAACAGGGAATTGTACTTGAAAATGAAGTTTAAATAGAGTGGCTAGAGCTTATCCGCAGGGCTGGAAGGCATGTGAAGACCTCCAAAAAAAGCTTTGAAAGCACTCTTGGATCTAATCTTATCAAATAATGGGGCTTGGACCCGTCCCTCAGGAACAGCACTGACTAGGGGCTCTGCATGTGTCTGCAGGGTTTGCTGAACTCCATTTAGAATGACTTGAAATGACTCAAAAGATTGCAAAATAGTGCACATTTTCAATGCATGTGACTTTTATTTGCTTTGTGAGAATTGCAGTGAAAAAGCATTACAACAAATTTTATTATTATAAGAAATAATTTCAAGATTTCTTTGTTCTTATCTTTTTATCTTTATGATGATTTCAAGAACATACATCCGAACTATAAGTTTTATGTAGAACTGAGTA
>VZRN01003971.1:0-19320 GCA_013397935.1 Dasyornis broadbenti
CAACCTGGACCACCGCAACAATACTGTGGCAAGGGTGCTGCTGGTGCAGGAGCACTGGGGCCCAACCTCCATCCTGCGCAGGTTATTTTTAGCTTCTAAAAGAAATTTGCTTTGGCAAAGGTTCTAAAATACCTTTAGATCTGAGATAGAGCCTTACTGTAATATTTTAATCCAATTCTAAGAGATCACACAATTAAACAGGTTTGAGCCAGGAGCCAAGACATTTTTCAATACCTTCTTCTTTTGATCCCCTTAAGTACCACCAGCTCTTCATGATTATGCACCAAGCTTGGGTGTGTAGTTTGTTTCTGTTGTTCCTGAAATGCACCATTGCCCACCTCGGTATCTGCAGTTTTTCCAGCAGTAGCACAGAACCAGTAGCTGGAAGCAAAACTTCCTGCAATCCAGGTGTGGGGAGAGTGTCGGATACGAAACAGACCACTGCCTACCTGTACAGATCATGGACCTGGATGGCTGTCAGAGATCTTCTGGCTTAAGAGCCAGCAAGATGCTATCCCTTTGGTGGTTTTCATGCACTGCACTGTAATTTACCTAGAGAGCCACACATGCTTCCAGTGAAATCCAGGATTCTCCAGCACAAGAAGTTCAAGTGGAAAGAGACTAAACAGCAGAAACCAGAGAAGTTGTTTGGGTTGGGTTTTTTCAACGAATAAACTTAGCAGTACACATCTCCCCAGCTAAATGAGAACAAAATCAGTCAAGCCAGTCTATATTTTAATGGAAAAGACCAATGCCTTAACTACAAAATATATTTAAATACATTAATAAGTTACTGTAATGAAAAATAACTGAACATTGTATTTGTCTTGTATAAATACCACATCTGCACTTAAACTCTGATGCTCTCTTCATGGAGCTTTGGTCTGTATAATATTTCTCACCTGACACCTTAACTACAGCACTACCTTTGCAATTACTTCACCCTACAGTGGAGTAGGGGACTGAATTAACTGCTTGTCATCCATTATCTGCCCAGTACATGGAATCACTGCCTCTGTACAGCTGCTGCTCCTCTCCTTAAGAAGAGGCTGTTCCCACACGCATTATCCTGAACAAGGTGTTGAAGTTGTTGCTTCTTATTGCATCTCGACAAGCACTGATCACTTGTGTTTTAGGTTTGCCAACTGCCAAGAGGGAGAAAGGAAAGAAAAGAAAAAAAAACTCAGTTACAGAGTAAAAAAATGGTAAAAATACTTATTTGATCCAGTCTGAAAACGTAAGTGTTTCTTCCAAATAGTTTTTAAACACATGATGAAATACCACCTTTTTTCTACTACATAAATACAATCCTTTCTTTAAAGAATCGCCTGCAGCTCTGTTTTATGAGAGCTTGTTGGAAGGTGAATGCTATAAATAGATAAAAAAGTATCTCTCTCCCCAAAGACCTACAGGACTAATGATGCAGATTAAACAGCCCTGCTTAAGTTGGTAGTTGATTTTTTTAAAGCACAATTATAAGTTAAGAACTGAAGTAAACCTAAAACTATTTTAAAAGTAGTATGTTCAACAGAACTATCGATTTCTGCATCATTCAGAAATCTGGAAACTATTTCAAATTGTTCTAAAACTGTGAGCCCAGATTTTACTGGACATTCACAGTTGATTGTCACATGTAATTGGCTACGACTAAAGAACGAAAGAGTACTACTAATTGAGTTTTAGAACAGAAACCTGAAGTCACTTAACTAATCCAGGTGACCTCTGGGACATATCTTATCTGCCTCACTGGGGTCTGAGACTCCCCATTCCCTCCAAAAACACAGACTTACCACGTAACCGCCCAGCCCTCTGGATTGCCTGATTCACAGCTTTCAGATTATTCAACAGCTCTGTGTGATTGTTGCAACGAATTTTGTATTGATTTATTAAATCTCTGTTCAGGTCATACAGCTCACTGTACCGTGCCTTCATGTTTCTCCTAGGGAACAATCAGTCCAGTTATTTCCAACTCTGAGGACAAGAATGTCATTCCTGGTTTGTCAATGTAGGAATACATGGTTGTGATGCCTACCACAGTCACCTGCATGTCTGCCAGCTACAAGGCAACAGACCTGTCTAGACAGGTTATACTCATTACTTTTCTAAAAAAAAAAAAAAGTCTATTTTTGCAGTTACTTTATCCAGCAAGCCAAAGTGGAGACGCCACTTTCCCCAGTGAAACTACCACTGCCCTGCAGTAGCTTGGGCCTCTTTACTGCCATTCTTCAGAGTAAAGCTCAGCATTAGCAGAAAACAGCAAATCAGAGTGAAAACCTGACATCTAAAATTTCTTTCTTGGTGTTCTCAAAAGTTCACACACCACAGATAGCTTCTCCTGCCTTCTTCCTTTAATGTATCTTTTCTAACATATCTCACCATCTTGAAGTAGATTCACCTCAGCTACTATACACTAAGCCCCAACCCTGGCCCTCTTGCCTTCCCCTGACTGGTTTCCCACCTAAAGAACAAGGAGAGCTCATGGTGAGACCATCAGAGATACAATTCTACATCAAAAGTTGTAACTAAGCAACTCTTGTATCACACTCATGTTTTTCTGTGCTCTTTTCTGCCTGGAAAGCAAAGACTGGCTGTTCTAAACCCCAAACACACAAGCCAGGCAGCAATTGCTCACATGTCTCCCAGGAGCCGTGAATCTTCTGCCTGAACCAGCATGCTGCGGATGAGGTTGGAGTGTTCCGCCATGTCAGCAGTGAGCCTCTGATTCACTGCATGGTGCTCATCCACCTGTCCAAGGCAAACAAGTCATGAGCAAGGGTCCTTGGTACCTTGGGCACACAGGGTTCAGGCTAAACCTCAGCCCAGTGCAATAGGAAAGAACAATCCAATCTAACCAACCAGCATACCTGAGATTATTCTCCTTCCCCTCACCCCGCACTGCCAGAGCAATACCTTGGCCCCCAGAAATGGTGAGCAGACTGAAGATACACATCTCACATGCGGACCCAAACCCACAGCTCAGTGTCCCAGATAATGTATTTACTTTATCCTAAACAATCAACTGATGGGTAGCAAGAGCCTGTTCTACAGAACAAAATTAGATAGAAAGTTGAGGGTGTCCCACAGAATATACAGCAAGCCATTGTGGGCTGATTTCCACAACAAAGATAAAGCAGTTTAGAGATCCTCTCATAAAAAAAAACCCCAGTGACTGCTTATCTGGGGTGTCCTACTTAGAAATGCCTGAAGCCTCCTCACCTTCACCAATACCTTCCGAAGCTCCTCAAAGTAGGCAGGAAAATCTGCTTCCACCTGCAAATCTTCAATGGCCAGGAAAGAGGCTATTGACTGGATAATGTCACCAGCTAGATCAATATCATCTGTGTTGATGGAAATCTGTCAGAAAGGAGAGAATGCTCTCTAGCAGCCTTCCATGCCAAAACATATCCTAGAACTGCCCAGCAGTACTGCCTCTCCAACAGCTACCCTGGCTCAAAGCAGGTCCTTTTATCAAGAGGGCATGGGCAAGCTCTACAGCTTTCAGTAGACAAGAAGACACTGATTTCAAAGGAGCTTTTATTCAAGTTTGGGATAAAGAGGCATCTGTGCACACAGGACCAGGGCAAAAGTTACAGGCAGCCTTGGTGCCTCACATTATGGCTCCCTGAAACAATTCTGTGAGGAAATAAATTCCCTCCTTCCTACAGATCCACAGACTAAGCGGTTTACTTCACTAACAGGCCCTGGAATTTTGGCCATCAACAGTAAATGGACACAGAAGTTTCTAAAAGCATGAGTACTTTCTCTGCCTGTTCAGTTGCTCTTCATTTTTACTGCCTCATACTGGCAGTATGAGTACACTGCTTTCACTGGAGTATCATGAAAGGGCTGTTCTGCTCATCCATGAAGGTACTCACCTCTCCACCAGGCTTGATTCTGATACAGAGCTGACCTGCATTACGAAGGGAAGTGAAGCAAACCTGAAAGGGAGCACTCTGAAACTCTGCATCCTCTGGCAGCAAGAAGCTCTGATTCAGCCACATAACGATCTTGTAAAAATAAAATTAAGAGCATCAGCCATCCCTTGTATGGAAAGCCTGGGGAACCACACAATGTCCCTGATGTGCACCAGAACACTCTGTTCAGGATACCCCAGAAATCTCATTTACTAAATTTCATTGCCTAATCCCATGCCATTAACTTGTGAGAATGAGAACAGTTGAATCCTTGCACCAAAGCTGAATATTCCTAAAAAAATCAAATCCAACAAGCAGAGACTGCTACAAATCCAACAAGCAGAGACTGAGCCACTACCTGAGCACTGTGCCGTCTTTTTCATGTTCTCTGCTCATTTACAAAATTCAACACTCACTACAGGTCTCCTGCTATAAGCAGGCACACAGCAAACAAGGTATTATCTGAAACACCTCCTGGTTCCAGGCCTTTACTTCCTGCAGGAATTCCTGATGCTTGGAATGCCTCAACTGAGTCATCTTTTAAAGACAGAAAAAAGCAGGACTGAGTGGAAATACACAGACTCCAAAGGCCAGTAGTACAGTTCACTGCAAAATTTTTCCTTTGCTATTGGAAATCTCAAGCTGATTGCAAACCCTCCACCTATGCAAGACTTGAAACCAGGAAGAGCAGAAACGCACCCTTTGTGGCCTCTCATTCGTAGTACAGTTAACAAAGCTCAGGGGATCCGTGGCCGAGTCCGGGCTGCTCAGGGCATACATAGAAAAGCGAGGAAGCTGTCTTGTCAACTCAAACACATGGAACTGTGTGCTGGAAGCAATCCAATGGAAAAACAGAGTTACTAATATAGCAGGGATTCATCTATTGAAATGGTTCCTTGTCCTTTTTAAGCTGGGGAATGACATCTACAGTTTCCAGCTCCATGATCAGCTGCTTACTGCTTCCCAGGAAGAAACATTGAAACTTGGAAATTCCAGGCTTATCATATCATGACGTTGTATGATTCCTCTCCATTGCTGTCATTTTCAATAATTCTCCCACTGAAGTATACTCTCTAGGCTAATACAATTACAATTTTACTATATGATTGGGTATTTTCTTTACAAGTTCAGTGAAGTCTTATTAAAAGCAATAATAAAGACAAATAGAGAAAACAGAAAGGGAATTCAGTCCCATATAGTCTTTTTGCAGTGGGTGGCGAGCTCTCCAAATATGCCTCCCTGTATAGGGAAAGGATGCTGCCTCCTCAGGCACCAAGAGCTCTGGCAGATGTGAGCAGGAAGAAAGTTGTTTTCAAGGGTATATGAAGAGACATTTTATTTTCTAGGGAGAGATATTTCTATGGGAGACTGGAAAAATGTCTCAAAATCAAGCATGTGTTACTTTCCATTTGCCCTGAAGCCAAATGGGTTCAGGGTTACTTTACAGCTTGAGAGACACAGCTGTGTCTCCAGGCTTGCTCAAGTACTCCATCCAGAGCAGCCACCATCCAGGGTCCAGAGAGGAAGTCCCTTAGGGATGACAAGAGTCTCTGCATCTCTTGCCTCCCTCCACACATCCACGGCAAGAAATCTCTTGGACAAATGTGCATTCCTTCCCTAAAGGCAGAACGAGAACGTAACAGATCACAGTTACTCCAGAGCATTTAGACTTTGTCTGGAAAAGAACTCAGTGCAACAGGTGCATCAGTGTTTTTAAGAAAGCATCCCAGCTCTCCTTCCAGTAACACAGAGAAATGAGGCACCCAGGAATTAACAGTACACTTCACATGGGACAAGCATGAAGCCACATTATTGCTGTTTCCTGGTCCCATAGTTCTGGAGATCAGCAGAGATCACAACACAAAACTCACCTATTTCGGTAACCCACAAAGGCTTTGATGTGCAAATCCACAGGTACATCCTTGGGTGGGGTAAGGGGAACACGAACACAGCCTGAGAGGTTCTGGAGACTGGGGTGGACCACGTGGCTCTCTCCTTCAAATATGCCCTCAGCAAAGATCAGCACAGCACGGATGATTGTGTCTTAGCAACAGGCAAAAAAAGCAGTTCCTAAATTAAAAGCTGTCCTCTGGCAACAAAGCACCACTGTTTTCTGAATTAAGCATGGTCAACTCTTTACAACCCCTTCTCTGACTGTTAAAATATCCCAGGAGACCAGGACTGCCACACCTGGACCTGACTGCATCCGCAGCATGCCTGGTGCAAGATAAATGTGCTGTCTTGAGGTAGTTCCAGTTTTGCATGTAAAGCCAGCTGACGTCCAGCTGCATTCATGCAACACCCTCACTAATGCAGCTGTGGGTTAGTGTTTACAAGTCAGCACAAGGAGTGCTGCAGGGATCATCAAGGTTGATTTCATCCAAGTTAAATGTTAACTGCCTCAGAAGATAAGACACAATAAGAAACAAATTCCATCAAACTCCTGCCCCCTAAGACCCATCCAAGAAACACAGCTTGACTGAAAACTCCGAGAAAGAAAAGAAATCACAAAGGCAACGTTACAGTCAATAAAGGGGAGACATTCAAATCACCAGCTAAATATAACTAAAAATTTGCATGAATTTACATGAAGTGAATGTCAATGATTGCAGCAGGTTACCACTCACCATTTGTGGTGGAAATACACAGCTCCACATGGGCAGACTGGCTGTCAGAGCCCAGATTAACTGAGAGGGCTGTCTGGAGTTGGGTGTTTGCTGGAATCACACCTCTCTGCCCATCAGCTTCCTTCAACTGAGTGTTCAATTCAGCCTGTTGCAAAACACACACCCTTCAGGATCAGAATTTCAATATTTTCATTCAAAAAGCCTAGAAAACATACACACAAGTCAGTTCTCTTTTCTTGCAGAAGAAGGTTGCATTACAGCAACTCCCAGACACTTCCAACTAGCTATGAGTGGTAGCTGGACTAAGCATGGAGCTGTAGACACTTGGACTACAATGTGTTTGAGTGCTTCACCACGGATGGATCTCAGCTCTGTACCCAAATCTTTACTCAAAAAACACTTAACATATATCAATTTTAAGCATAAGTTTATAGAATTCCAAGCTTCTGCCATGTTAGTTATTTGCTGTTCAAATATGAGTTCACTCTTTCCTCAGACTATTTTTTGAAACTATTTCTGCACATTCACCATCAAGCCACCAGTGCACTTCCTAAACCCTGGCAGTGCTCCCAGCCTTCACCCAGTGACCTGATCCTCTCACACAATCCCCTCTGACTCCCAAGCTGGCTTATGCACTGAAAATTACAATTTGCAGTCATAAGCCAAAAGCACAGGGCTGAAGGAAGTCCAGCTCCGGAAACAACTGTTCTGGCAAGAGGAAGGAGCAAAGAAAGCATTATTAAAATACAAAAAACAAGTTCTGAACTTGCACAAGGAGCAAGCCAAATGCAGAAGCAGGAACCTCCAGCAGAAATCTCACTGAATCCTGACAAGCTACAGCTCCAGCTTGTCTGGACTGCCCCACAATTGCTTCCCAAATTACCCCAGATTTATACAAACAGCAAGGTGTGTTTCGGCTCTACATAGTACTTAAGCAGTACCTTTGCATTTTCCTCATAATTTTTCAATTCCAGCAGCAGATTTTGTTTCTTTTGACTAAGTTCTCGGATCAGATCCTGCTCAGCACTCGTATCCATTAGGTTTCCTTTCATGTCCTCAGCTCCTGGCAGATAGCCTCGGACTGTACGAAAACAAAACATAGCCCCTTTCAGCAAAGACTTTCACAGCCTCCCCAGAACTTCAGTTCTGTGACATGACTCCCTTGTATCAGCTCTGCAGCAGATACTAGTTATGGTCTTCAACTAGTACTATTCAGCTGAAAACGTGAGCATTGATTTAGACCCACAGAGGCTCTCACTTTCTTGGTGACTGGGGCAAGAGAACTGCACGTTAAAAGAACAACAAAAAAAAAAAAAAAAGGTGAATTTCCAACCTGTCTTTAAGCTGTACTCACCTGACCAGACAAGTGCAGCACCCAGTCCTTTTGCAAGAGGATTCCCACTGCAATCATTCTTTCAGGTGCTTAGGCAAGTTTACAATTATGTAAAATTAATAAAATGTGTACCTAGATTTCTAGAGCTGGTCAGAGGAGTTGTTGCTGTCTGGTAGTGACTGTAAGTCGCTGTTAATCAGGCAGTAAACAAGATTTACACATAGTAGTTTTTCCCAAAATCAAGAGATACTTCACTTCAAGGGGTAAGACTTGCTTCCCAGTAGCCCAGTGGAGCACAGAGTTATGGAAATACCTCTAACTGTCTATGGAAACAGAGGACCTTAATAGGTGATGAGACAATTTTCATGTTACTCTAGGGCTGTCTGACTGCAGCTGACAATGAAAGTCAGGGACAAAAGTCTTTTATCTGGGAAGAATATGCTGCCTGATTGCATATGACTGCTGTCCTGTAAAAAATGGCATGGAACCTGAAATCATTCAGCTTTCACACTGTCCTCCAATGAAAGGACCCACTTTACTATTTCTGAGTGATTCATTCATTTAAAATGAGAGCAAGAGAAAAACCACACTGCAACACAGAAGAATACCTCATGTGAAAGGATGCTGGTCCCAAACAGAACTCTAATAACATTGTCTATATAACCCCAGCCACACTAATTACTAAGGCCTAAAGGGATTCCCATCTGGCCAAGGCTTGTTTACAATGGACCCATCAGAAAAGGATGATCCTGTACAGTGATACCAACCTACACAGCTCTGCTAGGACAAGGTTCTCCAGAACTGCTTACAATGCTCCCCTTCTGCAAGCTTGGGAAAAAGGTTTAAGTGCTGAGGTCCAAGTGTAGCAAATCCCCACAGCCTGTGATTAAGACAGACAGCAAAATACTCTGCTATTTAACAAGGACAGGCTTTTGTTTCGAATGGGTTATGCCAGACCTGCTTGTCTCAGGCCACTGACGCCAAGGAGTCGGATAATCACACCAGTGTCTTTCCTGAAGCCATCCCTGTAAATTCATACTGAGCTTATTTAAATAATCTGTGATCATATTTGTTTCCACTCATAATAACCAGATCTGACTTCTTGAATGCATGGTGGTACAAATCCACCACTTCTCTGGTCTCAGGATAGCATTTTCCAGGAAACTAACTGCTGTTAACATCTAAAATTTTTAATATAAAAAGTCTTTATCTGCAGAAGAAAACCTAAACACACACACCCTTAGCTCTCTAAACACCTTCACCTATTGTAAAGTGGCCAAAGAATTAAAACACAGAAAAAAAAAAGAATTCATCTATTATAATGTAGCCTGAAGAACCAGTGTCTGTACTGAACACCATTATCTTTGTGTTAGGATGGGGCTTCTTCCATTAGACAAATGAATTTTGATGGTTTCTTGGATCATAATGAAACACATGCTGATTCGCACAGAGAAGGCAATATTCAAAATCCTGTTTGCAGATAGCATAACTCAAAATTCCCTTTACTGCACATAAAGCAAAGGGAATTTGGCACACAAAACATTGGAACCAAAACAATGTTTAGCTAATCTGAGATGATGTGATGTGCCTGATATTACTATATTACATTAATATCCCAAGCAATGCTTTTACCTTCACCATCAATTGAGCAGCAGATTAACTGGGTGCTCCCATCCATTCTGTAATCCCCCTCCACCAGTCCTGCAATTGAGGAAGCAAAGTTGTCCTTAAAGATGACCTCCCCAGTCCGATCACTGCGCGCATCAACCTGTAACAACAAAGAGTTCCAAGCCTCAGCAGGAAGAGAAAAGCCAACTCCAAAACAAGTGTCATGCCATGCTCTGAGCTGTTAACTGAAAGCCAGCTCTGCTCACAGAACTGCAGGTAAAGCTGCAGCTTTGCTCATCTGAACACAACACGTGAAAAATACCACCAAGACATGACCTCTAGACACACTCTAGGAGCTAGAAGAAACTTCTCTTCAGAGATGCTTCTTAAAGTTACAAAACTAGAAAAGGAAGGAAATAAAAGGGACTGCAAGTCTGCACTGGAAAGTTTATGCACATATGATGCAGCAATGATGGGACTAAACCAGAAATAACCTTAATGCAGTATTTGCAACCTCTCAGCTGCAGCCCTTGTGTGGTGAATTATTTTTATACACAAATGCAACAACCTTCAATTATCTTTCACTGGATAAGAACAGTGAGGTGGGCTCAGTTCCATACACTGTGTATTTTCCAAAGCACAGGTAACAGCATTGCTCTTTGTAGGAGTTATGGACGGTTTCAGACCAACAAGTTGGGTAGAGACTGCCAATGGAAAAGGAGTAAAGCAAACAGAGGTTCTCTCTTTAACAATGTTACACATCTAATCCAACGTAAATTACAACATCTCTGGGCTCCAGACTGCCAGCTTGATATGAAATTATAAAAGTGCCACAGGCTAATAGGAGTAATAAGAGGTGTGAAGTAAAAAGCACAGCATTACAGAAAAACCTGGCAAGCTGCATCCAAGAGAGATGTGGCAGTTAAAACAGTCATTTCTGGCAAAGAGGAATACCAAGGAGCAGGGTTAAAAGACTGAGTTGTATAGAATGCCTTTATATAAAATGAAATAATGCTTGATTAATCCTGCCACAGTCAAGACCGACGCTCCTCTTCTCTTACATAACAGCATTGTCTTCCCTGTAGTTTGGGAACATTCAGAAAATACTGCAGAGGATTATTAGCGTGTCCTCAAGACACACCCGAATAGACACTCAAGAACCCTAGGATGTGGCATATGATCTCTGCTGCCATGGAAACAACTTGCCACACCCTAGCAATTGACTCTGAGCTAAGCAGGGAAAGCAGCTTTTCTCTGATCTTGCAGTTGGCACAGGACTCACCAGCCAAACTAGGTTTATTGCAATAGATCTGCAGTGCTCAGGTTTCCAAGTCTTTTTCATTTCTTGGTTGTTGTTCTCCAGATAACTTAATAGCCTTATTCAAACACAGCCCCCACATCCACAGCTCCTCATTTTTCCCCTGTATAAACTCACCTTCCCATTAGACCACCCAGTGATCAACTCACACACTCCATCAGAGTTCAGGTCAAAAGCATATATGCTCATTGCTTGGTTTTTTGACTGAGGACAGAAAAGAAAGAACAAATTAAGCTTGGATATGTTTTCTAAATTGTGCATGCTTGACACATCCAAAACACTGGACTATGAGACTACAGAGATTACAGAAAGAAATACAATTATGACTCTTAATAGGAAGTTTGAGCATTACTATTTCTAAGGTAACACACACATGTAAAATCTTAGCCCTTGCATTACTAATCTAGTCCACTGCTTTCAAAGGACCTGATCATTCCTTTAAATACATTTCCATCCAAGCAGATGATTAGAACTCACAAAAACAAAGTGCAAAAAACTAAATCCTCTAGGAAAAAAAATATCAGGGCTTCAACACTGTCATAAAACGAGACCACTGAGGACAGTCATGAGCTTCTTCCTGCCACCTTCTGAGTAATCTTCTTTTTTATTACTATTAAATAGACTATTCTGTGTTATATTAAGAATATTAAAATGAGCATCAGGAAAGGATCTCGCCACACTGATTAGCTGGAGCAGCAAATTCTTATTGATGAGAAAAATTAACTTTTAACATAGACAATGCAAGATTTGAGTCTCTGAAAAACAGTTTACTGATTCAACCAGAGGGTTTCCTAACATGAATTCAAATGTCTCTGTTGTTAAGCTGAAGAATCCCTAGTTGTATGGTTGTATCCCTGTCATTTAAACCACGACCAACAGCCCAAAAGTACTGCAGGAACTGACATGGTATTTTATATAAACCAATAAAAACAGGTAGATTTTGTAAGAACAAAATCAAGTTCTCTGCTTAGCAAAGTTCACCTAAGGGTAACATCAGCATGACCTGAAATTAGGTATCAAGTCTCCTGGCAGCTTTCAAGCTTCCAGTGATGATACTCCAACAATGGACTAACCTTAATTCTCCAATAGCGTGCTGTCTTGTTGTAAACTCCGACAGTGCCATTAGCAAGAGCATAGCCAAAGCGACAGCCATACATGGGGCTAAGTGCAGTGATAGTCTGGTGGGGAAAGGAGGGAGAGAAAGGATACAGGAGTGAAAACTTCTGCAGCTTCAGGTAGCAAGGAACAGGCTACAGATCTATCATACGAATCCTACAGTACTTAAATGGTAAGTAAGTCTGTTTTAAGAATCAGTCTGAAATCACTGAAGGCCTTGTAGGATTTCCTCACGCTGTGCTGTACTGCCAGTGTTAGGACACACTTCAGCAAGGATTGCAGAATTGCCCTCAAACTGTGTACTTTGACCAACTATTTCCTACCACAGGCAGCAAAACAACTGCTCATAGGATTCCTGTGGTCATCAGTGCTAACACATTATCATTGAGAAACTACACACAACATTCCTTAAGCTTAAGGAGCTCATGATGCCAAAGGTTCAACTTGCCTGGGTTAGGAAAGCCCTGGAGATATTATTGGTAGAAAATATTTGCCCAATACTAGTGAGATAAAAATTAACAACTCCCACAGTTGGACTTCTTTGGAACACAACTGGAACATCAGGCTAGATGAGCTACTTGAATAAACTCCAGAGAAAGACCTGAGAGTCATAACTTGGCCTGTTTCTCTTTCCTTTTAAGACCCATTCCTCATTGAGCTAAGATTCTCCAGGCTTGGAAATGCAGGTTTTCCCACACACTGAGACTAGAGATTTTAACATCAGGAGGAATAATTGCAATCATCTCTCTGGTCTTCTGTACAACACAGCACAGGAGATTTCCTTCAATTAAATTCTTCCCCAACGTCTTATTTAAAATCATCTGACTGTGCTCCTTGGATGTTTTTACCATAAAACATTGCTTCCAAACCATTTTCTTCTCCTCTCACAATCTTCTGCGAGCATGTCCTAATTATCAAACTAAATTATGAGCACCCAGTAAGGACAGAAGACCCAAGCAACAGCCAGAAACACAAAAGTACCAATACTCCCTAAATTTATACCTGATTGTCCATTTATAAAGAATCACAACAGTCTACAGCTTCAGTTTCACCAACGTGATTAAAAACAGAAAATGCAAACTATCCAAGACTTCCAAACCAACCATAATGTATAAAGACATTTTTCCCTGGATTTACCTTCCTAAAAAGGTTTAGGTTCAGCTATGTCCTTTTGTATTAGAACAGTAGAATTGCAACAGGCCTCCTATGACTGCAGGTGTAAATTCAAAACAATTCTACTGCGGATCTGGAAATAATTCACACTTGTGAGTGATGGACCTTTAGCTTCCCTTTAACTAGAATATCTACGGGACCAGAATGGCCACTGCACAGAGTGCAGGACATATTACAGGCCTAGTTCTAATTGTAGTGAGAGCAACAACCTCCTTTTCCAGAACAGTGCCTGGATTTGTCTTTTATAGCTCTTCATAAGTGGTTTATTAGCTAAGCCTTTTAGTCCCATCTTGGGCAGCAGGGAGACCTCAGATCTTTAAGGACAAAGGTCTGTAACCTTACTCTACCTTGGAACCAGAAGGGCCGCGAAAAGACTGAGAATTCTTCTAAATGCCGTGATAAGGGTATTTTTCTCCCTTCCATGAAACCAAAATCAGTGGGAATCTTCTTTCAGTTCATAAGCTAAAGAGCAATTCCTACACCTATTATTTATCCCTCTGTAAACCTATCTGCCTGGTACCTTACTTTAGTTACCACAGCTTTTTTTTATATAGCCAATGTGTAATTCCAGTTGCAATATAAACTTCCACTTTTGTGTGGGCAACCCCCTTCTACCCTGCCATGCACTGTCTGGATATACACACCCGGACAACATCATCAGGACTGCATCAAACACATTTGAGGAAAACTGTAGAAGACATCCTTTTACTCAGAGGACACCACAAGCTTCAATCACAATCCAGCAACTTTAATCAACCTTGCACAGGGTCCTGATTGTCAGCCATGCCATTGTCACTTTTCTCAATGGGTGAAAGGTTTGTAAATAAACAAAGCAAAAAACCCCCTGCATAATGAAAGACATTATTAAACTGCAACTTTTGCAGTTCTAGGAGAATAGACACTGTGTCAAATAGTTAAGTAACTACTTAACTACACAATAGAGCTGAACAAGAGAAGCTTTAGTGTACACAACACTTTCAGCTCCATCAGCAACTATAATAAACATTAGCCAGAAACAATTTACCTCCGTCTCTGACATTTCTGCCACAATCTCATCTTCTTTAAACACACGGATGTCAAAATCTTCAGAGCCAACAAGAAGCTGGAAAAAAAATAGTGCTCCTTAAAAATAATTGTGCAAGCTAGGGAAGCAAGCACCAAGATCCAGAGGATAAATGAGTATTTCAAGTACAGCAATGACAAGGTTTTAACAGATCTACGAAATGTTGCCAGCATTGCAGCGAACATCGCTCATCCAAAAAAAACCAAAAAACCAAAAAAACAAAAAAACAAAAAACAAACCACACATTAAAAATAACCCAAAACAAACAAACAAAAAACAATGAATACAAGTATCAACCATCTCTGCTCCTCCAACCCAAATGGCGGTTGCCACTACTGCAAAGTATGAGTAAAATGGGCCTTTATTTTGATATAAATGATTATACCAATAGGCACTGAAGTGGGTCTTCTGCATCATCATTCCTTACATTTGAATTCTTTTCCTGTTTCCTAGTTCACAAGGTAGAAGACATTAACTGAAAAGGAGCTCCAGGGAAAAACTCATACCGAAGATAGTGACAAGTTTCAGGTTCTCTTTTGAAAATTGAGAAACCAAGGTGCAGATCTGCTCAGTGCCTTGTCCATAAAGTCATCCATCAAATCAATGACAAACAGAATTATAAATCAAAGTCTAAAACCTGGTAGTACTTTTCCCCACTGGAACCCATGAGCCTTTTGTCTTTATTTGGCAAAAGAAATACAAATCCACAACAAAGCTGGATTTTTAAAAGGATGAAAGGCTTTTTTTCTTCCCAAGTAAAGATGCTTCAGAATATGTCAACCTAAATCACACCAAGCTAAGTCTACTGCAGCTTTTGAAATAATTTACCGCAATTAACATATTTAAGAAGTACAGATTTCTTGACCAAGTTGCAACCAGCAGCAAAAGGCAACCAGCTAAAAGCACACAATCCTGAAACAGTTACTGGTGAGACTCTGCTTTCCAGAGATTCATTAGTTTGATTTACCACATCCACCTCAGTGACTTTCATTCCACTGGACAGAAATTTGAAAGAGCAAGTCAAAGTTTTGCCCCACAAGTCTTTTGTAAAGGGTAGAAAGTAACCATCAATCTAAAAATCCTGAGGAAGACAGTGACAAGTTAGTTCTGTTAGCTACTAAAAGTATATTCATGCAGTTTTAAAATCAGTCCATTTTAAATGTAAACATGTTTTTACTGGGGCAGAACGAACGGAAATGAAGTTAGCACAGTCAATTAACAGGTAAGATACAAAGTAATAATTTAAGAAGCTGTTTCTGTGCATTTTCTCAGAACTTCAGTTTTAAACCAGAGGCAGTTTCACAAAAGCCACAAAGAAAAGTAAATAAATAAGTAAAAACCCTTTAAAATCACCTAAATAATTAAGATCAAAAAGAACCCTAAAAAAAATCTCAGTAAATGCATGTTGGGGTAACTGGCCCAACAAGTTAGTTGGATAATGCATCCAACTCTACTCAGCTCAAAGTAGCATCAGATTACACCAACTGCCGAGAATGAACCTTTATCAAGCAGAAAAATATAGTAAAACTATACAAAGCCACTTAAAAGCACAAGTGCAAACCATGTACAATTAGTGCCATAGACCACATCCCTGGTTTTTGAATCCTTATACACTGTCTCCACTTCGTATAAATACCTCTCAGCACATTAAAAAAATACAAAGAAGAACTGTGCAGAAATTGATTTGAAAACTTGAAACCGTTTCAGTTCCTGAAGATCCCAATCAAGCAGTGTCTGTATCAGTTTAGTACTAATAAAAAGTACGTGAAAAGTATTGAGGCCTTTCACACCTCACTATTATGTAGTCCAATTGGATATTCCAAACGATGATTTTTCAGGAACTAAACAAAGAAGCTTAAGTAATAATACTTAAAGTTTTAAGACAGACGACAAAATAATATTTTTATATTATTAAGTGTACTGATTTAACTTCATATTGACTTGCACCTGACGTATACTAGGAAGCCATTACTCTTCTTAAAGATTCGTATTTAGAAGCACAATTGCTCATTTGGGATGAAGGAACGTTTCCAAAAAGAGCATGCCATACAAATTCACAATTTCACCCATCTCTTGAAGCCTGCATGATCAGAATGGCAGCTGTTTCCTGTTGTTTGTCTCACATCATATCAGCAAGATGTGTGTTACAAACTACTGTCATTTTAAACCAGCAAAGCAAAGACTATTCCATTTCCCCAGGTCACTGTAAGGAAAGAGGACGGTTGGATGTGAAGATAGATTTCTTGATTTTACCAAAAGTGAAGCTTTTCAAAGGCACAGCTTTTTAAAAGTTCACTTTTACATGTAAGATGCTTGCAAATTGTTTCTCTGAAATTTAAAAGTTTATAGCCATATTCAAGAAATACCACTGAAAGAGATTCCTTGCCAACTGATGATCACAGGCATTTCATTGTATTGCTCCTGGTGTGAAGAAAAATGAGAAACTTTAAATGGTTATATAAGTCAGTTGTATTTGATAACCCTAGGTTTTTTTATTATCACTTCACGATAAGACCACAGGAATGGTTGAATTAATGTGTAAATGGTTACAAACCTCAGTTTTCCCATCACCATCAAAGTCACATAGTGCTAATGAACGAACATTGTCTCCAGTAACCTAAAAAGAGAAGGACAGTATTCAATTAAGGTCATAGCTGTCAGAAGCTGAATTATTTTATTATCTCAACTGCAACAGAACAATTGACATAGTCAGTGTTCTAGCAACATCTGAGTATTGAATACACAGCCAAAATATAGTTTAAGGCCTGAGATAAATTAAGAACAATCAACAACTAAATTAATACTTATCATATTAAAAAAATAAATCAGGATGAGTCAGTGCCATTGAAAGAATCTTCTAATAATATCAAAACCATTATGTGCAGCCCTACCGTCCAAAAACGGTCATTTCCTTCATAATCAAAGCCTTGCAGGGCGCAGTTTCCACCAATAATAGCAAGTGGAGGTGAAATATCTCCCAGCTTTCCAAGAACTATTGCATTGGCTCCATCTGAAACCTACAGAGAAGCATTAAAGGAATGCAGACAATAATATATCAGAGTACACAAATCAAAAAGAGAGCTTCCAACATTATCACTGTCAGGTTAGCTGAGCTCTGAATGCCTATTATTTTTTTTTATTTGGTCTTGCTAGGTGATGCGTTTCATATGAATGTGATGTATATCCCTATGTGGGAGAGTAATTTTTTATATATTTACTTTGAAATACTGCAGATATTCTATAGACAAAATGTTCTGAATATAGCAGTAGAAATAATACATAGCACAGATGCATAATTAACTGACAAAAGTAATGCAAAACTGTAATCTTTACAATTCAAAGAAACAGAAAACGATGGATATACTCAAAATGCAGACAGTTAAATTAACTTGCCTCTCTGTAAAACAAATCTGAGTTGTTATACACATCATAAGCCAATAAATTAGTCTGTGTTCCAACCAGAAGACAATCATAACCCAGCTGAGGGTTCAGCACCCCTGAAGTCAGACAAGTGATCCCTTGATTAATGTTGAGAAGAGAAATGTCTGAATCTTGGTTACTTTGCACCATTCGGTTTGTGTTTGTTGTCTGTCCTCGGGCATGAGGATTGTGAATAAAAACCTGCAGAAACAAAGATATAAATATTAATACAACACATGTATCTGTTTGTATATAAACAGTAAAGACTATTATTTGGATAATAACTGTGATGGGGAAGAAGGCATTCACTCAACCTAAATGAGGACAAAAGACTGGGGGTTTTACTGACAACAGTGTTTCTCACAGTTATTCTTTCAACTATGGCAGAAAAAGGGAAATTACAGGAAAAACTGTGCTCTGGACTGTGGAGTTGCAACACCATTGTTTTGTTTGTTTCTGAAAATGACAACTGACAAGTCCTCAGAGTAAGGCAAAAATAGCAAACCAAAAGGTGCAACAACAAACTAAACAAATTACACTGAGCTGGTAACAGTGTTTGCAAAGCACCCCAAATATTCAGGATAATTTACCTGGTACCTATCTGTAACCTCCATCTGTAGGTGAACATGGTTAATTTTAAAAGGAAGCCATGGTTTTACTCTCACTGACCAATATTCAGTCACTGTAATTGTTTGGAGCCAAGTCAGACGATCACAGGCTCAACAACTGGCTTTCTGGCTGTGCAGTCACTCCCTCGGACAAGCCCTTGTTCTATGCTGTTCTAAAAGGCGCCAAAATAAAATGAATAATGTTGGGAAACATCACAAATGAACCTTTCTTGTATATATAACATAAGTGACTCTGTGGGTTTATGCTTCAACCTACGCTTTGTTTATTAGTCAGGTTGTACCTAACCCTCTTTAGTTTATGCTTCTGACTCAAACAGAGCACACAGGATGCTCTCTGTTCCCACCATGCTCCTTGTGCATCACCCACAGAAACCTGAGCCTCGTTATCAGCAAGGAGCTTAGTCTGTAACCGTGCTAAGGCTCACTGCTCTGAGAACTGCACGATAAAACCCATGGCTTAAAAAAATCCCGTTGTTTGCTAGAAAACGTGAAAGTTTCCTTGGCAACTTGGGTATGTGCAATGGTTCAGGCTGGAAGGGGCCATAGAAGTCACCTAGTCCAACCTCCTGTTCCAACAAGGTCCCTCAGAGCGTGTTACTCCAGATTGCGTCCAGACGGCTTTTGAATATCCACAGGGCTGGAGACTCCACAGCCTCTCTGGGCAGCCTGTGCCACTACTCAGCCTCATCACCAGCCATTAATGTTTGCAAACTCCCTTTTGCCACAGAGTGAGGCTTCCAGCATAGCGTCCCCGTGCCCCCACGCAGCTCGGGCGCCTCGGCCGCGAGTGCGCGGAAGGCGAGGAGCACAAGCCCTCAGCTCCTGGCCGGCTCAGCCCTGACGCCGGGGTGCTGGCGGGGGTTGGCGCGGCTTCCGCGGCGGCCGCCGGGGGTGTTCGGCCGGGCCAGGCCGCGCCGCAGCCCCCGAGGCTGCTCCTGCCCCGTTACCTTGCCGGCTTGCGTGGCGGCCGCCAGGCAGGGGTGCGTCCCGTCGTACCGGCCCAGCGCCACCATGCGGGGCAGGATCTTGTGGTTGAGCTTCAGCGTGAACACGGGCACCAGCATGATGGACGAGGCGCCGCGGGGCAGGGCGGGGCACGCCGGGGGCGGGGAAGCCGAG